>JAPMOR010017368.1:163639-184720 GCA_026543865.1 Argiope aurantia
TGTGTGTGTGTGTGTGTGTGTGTGTGTGTGTGTGTGTGTGTGTGTGTACAATGGACCATGACAATATATTTTCGAGCTTCCACACGGTACTTAACTTCCTTATTTGCCATGTAAGTTATATAATATTATATTCAATCCTTTTTCCTTAGTTTACAGTAATGGATAAAGGTGCGATTAAACGTTTTTAAGAAACAACGAAAATGATAATAATCTCATAATCTCACTGCAAAATTAGAATCGGTTAGTAAAACTAAGCAGGAAAGAAATTGAAGCAGCACTCCAGCCATTCGTTTAACATTTTATTAATTAAACACTCGAATACATTTTTCTGAGGTGCACATTTCCACACTTTCAAAGTATATCTATTGTATAAAAATATATAATCCGGAATCTGTTGGAATTAGTAGTTTTAAATGAAGTGGTTTGTCTTATAGAGTTTCAAAACACACATATAGATATTTCCCTTTATTATGAGAAAAGATAAGCTGAGAAACATTTGCAGAGAAGAATTAAGAAATGTGTTTATTAATTTGTTTAACTAGTTGTGAATTCCGATTTAGTAAATGAACATTAGATAAATTGAGCTAATATATAGTTATGAATATAATAGTAGTTTCGTGTTTGCAATAAATTTATATAATATTTTTATTTATTGCGATTTTCTAATTTAAAATATTAAATATAATATATAAAAACTTAAGTACGATAACTGCCCTTTCACTCAGTTAATAGAGGATTCCTCGTCATATTATGATTCCTTCATTCCAGAATTAAAATACGTCCTGAATTCTCTATTCAGAATAAACATTTGCTTGAATTCTTTTATTTGTGAAATATCAAAATAAAGTAGGTTTCTGGGTATTAAATTTCGGAAAGTATATGTGAATTTGAAGGTTTGATATAGTAAATAAGCTTAATTTAATAGCTTAGATTGAAATTCTAGCTCGAGTCAAAATAGAGAAAACATAAAAATTTTAAGCTGACAGAAAATTCTCTGAATCCAAAAAAAAAAGAAGAAAAAAGATAGGTCTAGACTAAACGACCATTTCACTGCAAGACATTTTACGTCATGTAAGGTCCCAATTTGGCAATATTCATAAAAAAAAGTCGCTATTTTAAACTTTGCATTTAATTTTTTTTTTCTGAAATTAAATGAGATTTGCCTTCAGTTAGGCTCTTTTTAACTACATTTTGATTTAATAAATGCTGTTTTCCTATTTTTATTTATAAATTTTAACTTAGAAAGGCGGCTCCAAGAAATTCTAATTTGTGCGTTAATAAAGAATCACAGTACTAAGGTAGTTTATAAGAAAAAATTTGAAAGCATAAAATATGGTTACGGCAATTCTCTTTTCCTTTAAAACATCTACACTACTATCTCTTCATTTTTTATTTGCAAACACTTGGTGTGAAATAATTTAATGATATTTTTTTATCTTTACGAATATATTGGAAAGCAGATGATATCAGAAGGATATTAGATAACTTACTATATTCTGATGAATAAAAATAACTTAAATTTGATAAAACAAAGTTTCAAGTACTATACTGAAATCAAGCTGAATAATTAATTTTCATAGTTTTGCAATAAATGGTGAAATTTTAATATCAATATATAATTATTTGCAATAATAATGAGGTTAATTTTTTCCATATAGTCGTTTTGAAATATATACAAACATATATCTTGATAAAAATTTCACAAAAATTTTAATAGTATAAAATTTTTATGATATCAGTCAGAAAAAATTTGCAAAAAAAAGTTTTAAAAATAATTTTATAATCACCTATTATTATTTCTGATAACAGAAAATTATCTTTATGATAGTCATGGATAATAAACATAGTTAATGAGATTCTCCTATCATATCATAATTCATTTCTTCAAAAAGAAAAAAAAAAAAAAAAAAAAGGTCAGAAAATGCATAGCTTAACTGGGCGGAAAAATTTAAGTACTCCTCCAATAAAAATATTTAGCTTAACTGAATGTGCAGTACATTTAAAAAAACATTTTATCCGTTCGTGCAAATAAGTAAATAATTTTTCATTCGTAAATATAAGACGTACAAAAAATTCCTTTCCCTTTTTAGTTATCATAAACTGGATCTCGATATTATTGCAAAAGTAAACAGTCAATAATATTAAACATAGTACCTATTAAAGTTAATAGATGAAATCGCACTTCAGAATGTTCATCAGGTATAGGTTCAATGAAGGTAATTGGGAACATATATTAATTGTGAACAGTGATTTCACCGGCCACAGGACAAGCCTCAGAGAGCTGGAAAACATGTGCTTTCTTTAAGGCACTCTGGAGGAAGACAATAAATACTTTTCCGCATTTTTCAATGAAATATTTTTACGTTTATTTCTCTTATTTGCAAACGTAGTCAAAACAAGAAAAATGTAAGATTTTTTTAAAGCTATAATACATTGCTTGCATCATTTTTTTGCAAACTACCTTACACATACGTTTCTTGAAACTGTAGAATATAACGTTTATGAGTAAGGTTTAATGTTAATTTTCTGTTTTTATCATGCGAAACGGGATCAGGATGCTAATAATTTCTGGTCATTTTTACCTTGGAATAACGTGGAAAAGGCATTTTATATCATAAAAATCCATACATTTTATGCATTTTTAGTAATTTATTATATGATAAAAAAGAAGCAGGATAAGAATGCTAGTTATTCCTGATAATTTTTATCCTGATGTAATTAATAACAGAATATTTATATCATAAAAACCTATATTTATCGTGCTTTTTGAATAATTTATTATATGATAAGTAGATACATGAATCTAGGAGCACGCTAGTGTCCTGTCATGGCAATCTTATTTTATGTCAAATGAACGATCGACATTCTAAAGAATTTTCCATGTTATTTAAATAAAATTTTATAAAATACAATTTTTCACTTGTAATAATAATAATTGCATAAATACAATTTTCCGCTTGTGAAAACTAACTCTTAATAATGCTTTCATGCTGATAGATTTCGAGTATAGAAAAAAAACTGACGTCAATTAAAAAGACATGGTGCTAAAAGAGAAAGCTGAAGATAATGATTTTGAACCATTTCAATAAGAAGCAGAAGATTCATAATTGGAGATGGTAAATTCTCGAATCATCCATGATTGATTTTCAACAAATATGTGCATTCTGATCGATTATGTCGAAGGTACCAGAATGAATTAACCTTATTCGTTCATTAAAAAGATTTATGAAGTTGACAGTTATCAGCTGAAAGATTTGATTAAATAAAAATAATAAAGGCACCAATTTGACTAAATAAAAAAAATAAAAGCACCAAATTGACTAAATAAAAATCATTTTGGTACTAAATGATAGTTTACTCTTGTCAAGAATTTAGTAAATTTATACAACCAGATCTTATTGCAAAAATGATATTTTTTCAGGTAGCATAAAAGTAATGAAAAAATACTTGAATTAGAAATTGGACGTTCTACTCAAAATTGAAACTCTATATTCTATTATTATTTGTGCTTTTATATATTTTTTTGACAAAATTGGAGATAGAATGATTATAAGTTATTAAAGGTTGATTGCATTAAATAATTTTGACTATTTATGCGCAATTTTCCATGAAATAGAATATATTTTTACTACAAAACAGTATTTGGGGGCACTTTAAAATGTGTGATTATTTAAGATCTGAAGCAATAATCAATAACTTCGTATCATTTCAAATATATTCTCTTCAACTCAATTCGCTACAGTAATCAGAGAACAAAATATGTTCCCAGTTATCCATATCATCTGAGGTAACTGGGAAACCGAATTATTATGAAAGTCGCTGTAACTAAGGGTCTAATTGGTTAATTAATAATTTCATTTGGATAAAAAACATTCAGATCTATTTCCCTACTCATAAAACAGTTTATATCAAAGAAAAGGACAATTTCTACAAAAGAAATATATAACATTATATAAAAATATATATAAAAAAAGTATAAGAAATGCAGTTTTTCGAAATTCTCTCCAAAATGTTTTGTGGGTCGCGGTGGCCTGGTGGCAAGGTCTCGTCTTTGGAACCGGAGGGTTTCAGGTTCGAGACCCGATTCCACCGAAGAACCGTCGTGTAAGGGGGTCTGTTGCACGTTAAATCCGTCCTGACCAAACGTCCTCCCGCTGGTGTGGTGTGGTGTGGAGAGGGGGGTGCCAGCTCAGGTGTCGTCCTCGTCATCTGACCACGGTTCAAAATTACGAGGTCCGTTCCAAAATAGCCCTAGTGTTGCTTCAAACGGGACGTTAATATAACTAAACTAAACCAAAATGTTTTGTACATCAAATATTTGTGCACTATTATATGAAGCTTGATTAACATTAAATCTTAAAATTTTATTGATACATTTAAACTCAATAATTTATTTCATTAACTCAAAAAAGAAATAAATGAAAATTTATATTTTTAAAATGTTTTGAATTTTCAGAAAAACCTTATTTTTAAACAATTATTGTCTTTTTTTTTTCTTTTCACATATTAAGGGATATGAAACCTTTTTTCGAATATGTTCGTAATTGAAAACTTATACTTTTAACTCAAAATTCGATTCTGGTCCAGTAGTGATAAGTATTAAGTTCCATATCAGAAAAAGAATTCGCATTAGAAATATTTAATCATCAAGCGAAAAACGATTTTAATGGAAGAAATCTTTTAAAGAATAAATCTTAATTTCTTTAAAGGCTAGAAATACTTATCAAATAATACTTTTAAACTAAAGTAACTAAAAGTTTTCACCATTTAATATTCGCAATAAAATCTTTGAATAATAATAAATTTCCACTGGCAGTGAAACGGGTAACAATATTTTACTCGTCTGACAATATAGACAACTTCTAGCAGAGTCGCCTGCAAGCGCTGAAAAGATGAGTTAAATACTTTAAGAAATAGTTTCTAAAATTTTACCCACGCAAGAGATGTTCGCCCTGATTTGCTGTCAGGCTTGGCTTCTTCGGGAAGTATCATGCAGTGCGGGATGATGTATTAGTTCAATCTATCAATTTTACTGGGGAAATATTTCAACGAAAATAAATGTTACATCCCAAAATTTTGGGAGTCTTTGCTTCAGCTGGAGTGAAAAGCTTTGATCAAATTTTCTTCAAGAAGTAGATGTTAATATCTTTGTTTGACTTAATAAATTCAATTAATCAAAGTAGCAGAATGATGTAGATGTAGAGTCGTTACAGAAATATTATTTGAAAATTCACGAATGATTGGATAGAATAATATAGAAATTTTAGTAGTAATGGCGGTGTTATAGAAAAATCAAATAAATAAATTAAAATAATATAGATATATGATCAGATAAGGCATTATTGTTGAAATATTTATAAATACTCGTATCTTTAGCAAAAGCTTTAAGGTTAATTTTTATATATTTTTATATTTTAATTAAAATGCTATCTTTCTTTGATTATTCATCAATTGTTATAATTTCTTTCCATATAGATGATAGTCAGTGAAAAATAAAACTTATTTATAGCCATATTAATAATGGTAAATTCAACAGAGCGCATTAAGGTATTGCATATATTTGAAGACAAACGTTGGATAAGGGTCCCCCCCCTCAGATGTCTACCTATCTGATCATATTTAAAATTCCAATTTCCACTCAATCAATGGCTTCGTTTTGTTTCAGAGCTAGACTTTGATGTCACTAAACTAAATTAGTAACTTACATACGTTTATTGGCTCATGTTAAAGCTATAAATGATAACGATAAAAACAGAAGCCTTTAAACCATATTTCTGTTTCATACAGTGCTGAATTTTATATGAAACATAATTTCTATGGATGTTAAACAAGTGTTACTTTTGTCCTGGCAGTGACAGCCAATCGAAATAGCGACTAATGAAGAAATTATACAATAATTAACTCACCGTTGGTGGTGATTGTAAAAACTGAACAGAACGCAAATAAGTTCTTGTTTCTCTTAATATTCAGACTATTCCTTTTAATCACATATTAATAATTCTTTCACATATGTTGACAGATAAAATGTCTTATGAATAATTTCTTGTTGATAGTAAGGTTTATATACCAATTTCGAATATTTATTTTAATTTATGCATATATATTCTCTTCGTTCTTTAAGGAATTAGTATTCATTATTTTCATTTGCGAATCATCACATTCGGTTCCATTTCACAAAATGATATATAAGCATACATGTTTATATCTTACTTGTTTCAAAAGTTACAAAGAAAAAGTTACAATTCAAAGTTACATTTTAAAGAAAAAGTTACAAAAAAAGAAACATAGAAAATAAAAGCAGATGTAAGAAGAATTTATCTGACCAAAAAGAGAAAAATATATATATGAACGCATTTATACACATTGAAACAGTTACTATTTAAAAACTCCGGGTTCGCTATTGTAAGTAGTTCTTATTTGGATTTTTTTTTTTGAAACATGAACCATCTGCTGTTTGTTACACAAGAGAATTGCAATATTTTTTCTAAAATATATCATTCTATTTTTGTATTATGTGAGGCAATTGCAACTGTTGAAAATAAGCTTGATTTAACCGATTGCTTATTGCTTAACTTCACGTTTATCATTCTGAAAAAATCAAAGTGATATAAAAGAGTTTCCTTAGCACTCTGCGTGAAAAATAAAATTATATTTCGTAGTTACAAAAAATATCGAATAAAAATGCAAAACTTTTTGATCCATTTTCTCAAAAAATTGTTAAAATGATGTCTGAAAAAATTTGTTTAAGTCACCCAATGGGCATTTACAAAAGAAAAATAATTACTTTTAAATAATGCCTAACTAAATTTAAAAATATTGTTTGATATCTGTCAGTTATAAGAAGAAATTTGTTCTTTGCCAAATTAATAAAAATTTAAGCAGTATAACAATTAGAATTTAAATGAAAGATGGTGAAAAAAATTTTAATAAATTGTCCCATTTTTATATGATGTATCTTTATATTTATTATTTTATCATAAATAAGAAAATTACCTATAAAACATTTTAGTAAAATATTTAAGGTGCATTTTATTACGACAAGCCAAGCAAAAAAAATGAATTTATTTTATTAAATAAGAAACTGAATAAACGATGGAAGACGTATGTTTCAGTTCATTAGTAATTCTCTTAGAAAGACTGAAACAAACGCAAAAATTTTGCTAAAGTAAATTAAACTGACAAAAAAACATTGTTCAATGAAAAGTGGTACTTTCTTCATATTTTAATAAAAGTGTTATGTACAATCAAGCATGAAAATGTGTTTCAGTGAATATTTGTTTTCACATTCCAAGTACTTTTTTTATTTCACGGCACGCTTAATTGCTAATAATTATGTGAAAAGGCAAAAATGCTTGAAAAAGTACATTTTTTATACAAAAAAGTAAGCATTTTAAAATTCTGCTGAATACATTTTTTTATTCGCATAGCTGACACTCTTTTACCATGATATGATTCGGGTGTTCCCAGTTTAAAAGAAGTATAAAAGACTGGACGAACAACAGAAACCATAAAGCAACGCACACGTTTTTTGATCTCTAAAGTAATCAATTTGACTTTAAAGTTTTTTACTATTTGCCTTTATAATGCCTTCATTACTAAAGAAGAAAATTTCATTCTTTATTCTTTGCTGTATTTTATCGTTTTCTTCTGCAGGCGATATAAATCTAAAAATTCATCAACGAACTGGAAGTGATACATTTCTAAACAATCGCAACAACTGGAGTATTCCGAAGATGGATAATGCTAGAGATTCTTCGCATGGTGTTACATCTTTGTTCGACATCAATCGCAATTATGATTCTAGTGACTCGTTGAGATATGCAATTCTTTCGGAACTGGATGACTTTATTCCTGACAGAACTGTTGATGACAAATATTCTTATACGCCTGGAGGATTCTATATACCTCGCGAAAGAGATGATAAATATAATTACCATATTGAAGAAGTAACTAATACTGAAGATAATGAAAACAAAGAAGAACTTGCAAAAGATTCGAATTCCAAAATTCTCACTGGTTCAAGTGAGAATGAAACTGGGATTACTGAAAAACCATCATTTTTATCTCTTCTCAAGAATACATTTTTGAATCCACTGCTTCTAATTTCTGCTGTAGTTATACCTATAGCCTATATCATTGAAACGATCTTTCCTAACATGTCGAATGTGTTTAGTGGTAGCGTTGCCATCTGTGGGTACAACCATTGTTAGTGGATTCGGTCGCAGTTCAGATGCTGGGAATGTTTCTCATGTAGAGCAAGTACTGGATGCTATCAATGAGCTCGGAGTTACATCTCTAGAAGATCCTAAATGCTTAAAACAGTTTATTTGTCAATATGCAGTGTCCCAATCAACAACTCATTCCGAAAGTTCCTGGTCTATCCAGAAGATAATGATTAATTTAGAAAATTCTATAAATGCTGAGATGTTAAATGAGTTCGGATTAAATCAACTGTTTAGGTCAATGGAAATGGGTAACTGTGAATCTTTACAGTGTAAAGGATCACCGGCTTACACACAGAATGTGCCATTGTTTGTAAAAGTTATTTTATTGGGTAGGAAAATTTTCAATCTCACTCAGGTAGTATAATAAACTTGTGATTTTATGTTATTGAGAAGTATATTTAAAGATTCTGTTGTTCACGCCATATAATTCAGAAATGATTTAAATGAGTGTTTCATTGTTTATTGTAAAGAATGTTGTGTATTGTAGAGATGAATGCTTCATTTTTAATTATATTGTTTCTTCATTGTTTATAATTATAAATTCTGAAAATAGCTTTGAAATTTAATTTTTTATATTCTTCTATAGTTATATTCTTCTATAGTTATTTTTAATTGACCATTCCTTATTTATTAATGTTTTTTTAATTTATTCATAATGATTTCTAGAAAGAATAAAATCTGACATTTTGATATATTTAGAGTATCTTTCATTTTCTCCAAAATTACATACTCTAGAAAAATTTATTAAAATGCATAGAAAGGATTACTTCTAGACACTTTATTAAGATTTGTATTACAGTTTTAAAATCCACTCATTTACATTAAAGTAATGTCTTGATCCTAGAATTCATTATAATTAAAATATTATTTATTACAACATCCATGATTTTGTTATCCAGAATTAATCTTATTTTAGATTTAATTGCAATACCACAATTAAATACTGTTGAATTCTCATTTCCTACCAAAAAATAAAATAACTTTCCAATTAGTAAATATTTTTAGAAAATAGAATACAAATCTCATTAAGTAAAAGAGGCAGATTCTCGCATGGTAAATGCATAAATATTCGTTTCTAATTTAGGTTAAATGTTATCTACATTGAATATATATATTTAATTTTCTTAAGCGTCAAACACAAAATGTTTTAAAATTTATTTGCAAACTCCTCAGAGTTTCAGGTTAATTGCTATCCTTATTTAATGAGTGTGTTTAATTTTCATAAGTGTTTTCAATGGCATCGAATCGCTTTCTTGTTGTAGAAACTCCAGACATAGTTGTAGGTATTTCACTAGTGTGATTCTTCCTAGCAATATAAAATCAGCGTGTAAAATAAACAATGTTCGTCTAATATATATATGCCATCACATTAATTAAATAGAATTTAATTTTAAAATTATGAGGCTGATGTGATAAATTAAAACTTTTGGGTTTTTTTATACCTCATTAAAGGAGATTTGGAAAATATATGAAAATGGACTAATATTAAAAGTTTATTCCCATTTCGCAAACTGAGAAGGTTAAACATAACATGTTCTTTATTATTTTAACTATGCGATTAAATGCGAAATATATATTTTCATTATATGGTGAATGAGATAAGGACTTTTCTAGAAAAATATATCTGTGTATGAAAGCTTGCTGCACATGCATGTGAGCGTTTGAATTAACATTTAGCCACTCGATAATTATAAAAATTTTATATAATGCCTTACAAAGACAAATTAAAGACCACTTTACTAAATTAAAGTTTATTCTCCATTCTATAAAATCGGCAGATTTAAAATTAAAGGTTCATGAATTAATGGTATAGTTTATAATGTTGTAATTTGTATTTATTACAACGAAATTTCATTTTAAAATCGGTAAAATTTATTAGATTTCTAAATCGACTTTATATAATCAAAGAGTAATTTTGTACCATATATTACTTTCAATGTGATAATCTCCAGTGCACTTTTATCTTCAGCTACACATAATGCACAAAAACCCTTTTCATTTTGGTCTTACCGTTAAGCAGCTGCAACATTAGATATCATCACGCCAGATTGAGAGTAATGTATTTAATAAATTAAAAGTTTGAAAGATAGCTAAAGATAGCAGTAGTTTAATTTGTATGTGCATTCCTCCAATTTGCAAAAATCATTTTTACTTTAAACTTGAAATGTTAAGTATTTTTTTAATATCGGAAGAATTTGAGCTATCATCCTTTTAAGTATCAGTAAGAACATTTGAAAGACCACTGATTCTCTGCTGCTCATGCCTGAATGATGTCATAACCAAAACCTTAGAGTAATCTGAAATGCTAGTACATGTGGGAGTCAATTTAGCCCCAACACTCTGCTAAAAAAATGTGATACATTGTTTCATTGATTTCTGCTTTTCTAATCGTGTTCTTCTAGCTTCAAATGAAGGTATAGAAGGCAATAGGTTTAAAGTATTTTAAATTTCTAGAATTTACAAAAAGAGGAACTGGTGAACAGGTGCTGACGGGTCATAGGGTATTTACAATTACACCAGGCATTATCAAATAATAAATCATATATTCTTTTGTATGATGATATATCTTCATTCTGTTGCTGTTATAAAGGCATATATATTTAATAAATAAAATGAAAATATTTGTGTGTTGGTGGAAATTTATGGAATAAGGAATATGAAAATATAATGATTACGCAAAAAAAATGAAATAAATTGTCGAAGATAATTATATTATTCATGAAATAATGAATTTTTTATTGCATATTGCCCTTTTGTGTATTCTAGAAAATCTAGAAGATATTCCTTTATGGCAATAAATTTCCCATTCCATCTTTTTACTCCTATTGTAAAAATAATTTTCCTCAGCTTCTTACAACACAAACAATAATATCAAAAATGAAGGAAATTATTGGTATGCATTACTAATATCTATCCCATTATTAAATAAATTTCTTTTTGATAATTAATCTCAAAATTATCCTGAACCTTAACACATTGACTGTCACGCGACATGCCTGTAGTTCTCACCTACAATAAAATCAATTCACACATCACTAAATAGACGATATCGTCTCTACTTCAGTTAAGAAATAACAAAGGCGGGTTTTTCTAACAGGATTATTTGAATCTCGACATATAATCTACCAATGAGATTACTAAAACTCTTTCAGAAAATGAAACTCCAATAAATTGTAAGTCGGAGGAACTTACAAGCATAAATTCTAAAAAAGGAATTTTTCTCTAATTATGAAACTTCCGATTCATTTGGCTATGCATTAAAGCTCAGGATCTACGCGCCAAATCATTTTTGAAGAACTATATAATATTACCAATTGTTTTGTTCTTGTCCAGTAGGAACCGAGATACGCCTCGAACGTTCCTGATTGGTTGAGAGGCTTCTAGCCCCGCATCCTGAGACCTATAAAAGGGTCCACAGCTGCCAGAGCAGACAAGCCAGTAGTCAGAGACGACGGAGTAAGGTCCGAAGATGGAGCGGAGGAGTCGTAAGCGACAGAGCGGAGTAGGCGGAAACGACGGTGAGCAGCGACGGAGTCAAGCTCGTGCTGAACTGAGCTGTGCGCTACTGTCTGCAGTAGATTCTGGTTGTATGCTGCTGTTGTATGCTACACGTCTCGGCTGAAGATAGTCGCCTCTATGCTGTATATAGTTATCGTTTTTGTGCTGTCCTGTGTGTCTTCGTGTAAATAAACGTCGTTGTTTTTATTCTACTTCTGCCTGCTGATTGAGCGTTCTTTACACCATATCACTTCCACTATCCAAACGAACCCCGGCAGAAAAATTCGTAACAATATTAAGGATGTGTTGCGGGATGACACTTCAGGGAATATTAGTCCCTAGCAGATTTGTTCCACGATTTCGCTTTAATTTGTCTTCTCATGACAGTGCGTTTATTGCTTTCCGATTCCGATGACTGTAGCTTGTTTGAAGGTGAGTTAAACAATCTTAGGAGAAACATTTTTAAGGTGTATTTTAATTAGAAGGCAAAAGTGATAAAATATTTGTAATTTCGGAAAAAGAATCAACAATCTTTTGTGCAATCACCGTCCATAAATAAAACCTATAATTTATACCCATTATTAAACGAAATACATTTTAAACGCCAATTTAAAATTTAATTTCAAGATTAAAATCCAATTATGAACATGAAGTTACAACAATGAACGACAATGAAAAAATAAGGTTTATTTCTAATTATACTATCTCTGATTCATTTGGCTGTGTACTAGGAATTCGTGATTGAAGAGCTGCGAGTTTTTCTCACATTTGTTTGAAATCATTTCTAACTGTGTTGAATATTCCAATTTGAATGCTATGAAATTTTAGAATCATCTCCTTCGAGACAGAATGTATGTTGCTACCGGATATTAAGAATGCGTGTTCCGGAACGTCAGCTCAAAACGAATCTGTTAGAAGCAGTTTGTTCCTGAATTCCGCATTCATTTCTATTCCCATGATAGTCCGTTTCCAGCTTATCTATTCTGATGACTATACGTGTGGGTATGTGCATGATTGTTTTGATGCTTCTACACATTAGACCATTTGACCTAGAGCATATGTGCACATGTATACTTTGGAAGATAAAACTGTGTTCCTAGGAGAGATTTTTTCAAAACGTTAATTAATTAAAAATTAAGCCAATTGTCGAGGTTTTCCCACAATAATTTCCAATAATAATATTGCATAATTTCCAAAAATAATTATTTGATTTTTACACCGCTTCAAAAATCAAATAATTATCATTTTCATTATATTAATTTAATAATCGTGCAATTTTTTGGGGGCATTTTTAAAATAATTTTTTGCTTAGTTTTCTACAATTAGATTCAAATCGTTTTCTTTGTTACATCGAAAAGTTATCAGAAGAATTTTCCTCCATTTTTGAAAGTTAAGGAAGAAGTTCAGCATGATCACTAATATTTTCGACTAATTCGTTTGTCAAACATATCAATCATATTTCTGTGTTATACAATGTACATATATCACTGTGTTTATACATTGAGGTTCATAGATTTATATTTAGCAAAGTTATCTCAGATTTTCATTTTGGTTGGATCTATACTTATTAAGATCCCAGAATCAATTTTGCTGCCTGTGACGCTAAAAAAGTGTTGTGATCTACTTTAAAATTAAAAATGTAAGGGTTTGGACTAAATGATAAACAAATGACTGTAAACCAATGCTTTCTTCACACAAGAGTATTTGTATAATCAATAACATTATTCTGATTTCTATTTAGTTTACAAAATTAAAGAAACAAAAATATTTTCAATTATAAAAAAAAATAAAGTAGTGAAAATCGTAGATCTTAATTTCGTCATAATAAAAAGAAAAAAGAATCATGTACAAAATCAGATTTATTTTTCAAATGTTTGCTGCATACGAATATTAGATGGAGAGTTAAGGTTTGTATCAATATATTTAAATATTAAAAATTATTATAAAATAGAAAAAAGTAAAATTAAAAAGAATGTTTTCAGTAACAAATACTGAAAACATGCTAAATGTAAATAATTTCAAATGAAAAATTTTCATTTTGCAAACCAGTTGAACCATCAGAATTGTCTACACATTTAAGTTTAGATAGAATGCGACAAAATAAATTCGTACGGATATACATCTGGAAAGGTGTCTTAAGTGGTATGATATTAAAGTTTTTGATTAAATGGAATATATATATATATATATATATATAAAACTCAATTTAGTGAATGAAATAGTAATGAAATGAGTAATTTAGTGAATGAATTTAGTAATGAAACTCAATTTAGTGAAAAAATTTATCCCATATTTAACCCCTCCATCAGCAAATGAAAAAGACCTATGCACAAGCAGTTGAGAATTTTCTTTCCCGAGAACTATTCCAAAAAAATCAGTAATTATTTCACATTCTCAAGCACTGAATGAGTTTTAAAAATTATGAAGACTATTAAAAATAATTAATATAATTTATTTACTATTGGGTTGTTCGGAAAGTAATTTCGTTTTTTTCCCGACAGAGGATTTAATTGTATTTTTTTGCACCCAACTTCACATTTAAGTCGTATAATTTTTGTATGCTTTGAGAGCTCATATAGCAAGGCTTGTGTGTGAAAAATTCCAATTAATTCTAAGCAGTAGTTTTTGGTTGGTGCCCTATTAAATATGGAGAGCGATAAGCAGCATTTTCGACATATCTTACTGTTTAAGGGTAAAAATGCTGTTCAAGCCAGAAAGAAATGGACCGATGTGTATGGAAAAGGTGTGTTGACAGTACGCCAATGCCAGAACTAGTTCGCTAAATATTTTAGACGGTAAAACCTTCACCTCAAATGAGAAGGTCAAAAACCACCTCGATCCGTTTTTTGGCAGCAAAGACCAAAAATTTTATGAGCGTGGAATGATGCTACTACAAGAAAGATGGCAAAAGTTGTTGGACCAGAACGGCCAATATATAATTTAATGAAGTATTTCTTTATTATACGAAAACTGTCTTTCATTTCCACAAAAAAAAAAAAAAAAAAAAAAAAAAAAAAACGAAATTACTTTCCGAACAACCCAATATAAATTTCCTGAAAAATTAAAATCATGAAAAACTAATATTTTATCTGATACCACTCTTTACTATTGCTTTCACCCTTGCTATTGACAACAAAATCCTTGAATAGTAGAATAGTATACAATAAATCTTCATTAACAATGTCAGATAATCAATATTTCACATATTTCGCAATGTGGAATAGAGATATGTGCAAGCGCTGAACTTTAAATAATTTTAGAGATAGTTTCTAAAAATTTATCCATTTAATAAATGTTTACTCTGGCTTGCTGTCATGCTTGGCTGCTGGGCCGAAAAGTATTAAGCAGTTCAGGATGATGAATTAGTTTAATATATCAACTCAGCTGTGGAAATATATCAACGAAAGTAAATGTTATACTCCCCTAGCTTCAGAGACTTTACCTATAGTTTGAGTGAAAAGTTTAGAATGGAAATTCTCGAGATGTTGAATATAGTTAAGAAAGTTTCTGGGCTTAAATATAATTCAAATAAAGGAGATACTAAAAATATGTGCATATGTTTGTAGAAATTTCTGATAGTAATTGTAAACAAATTCATTGTAGGAGATTTGAAATAAACGAAATGACGAAGGAGCAGAAAAGTAGAAACGTATAATAGTAATTGAAGTACCATAAAAATATTCAAATTAAGAAAGGGGTTGGATCTATAATGTAAAACAAAAATACATTGGAGCTTTAGAAAAAATGTATTTAAAGATATAATGTAGAAAAAATGTTAAAAAAAATGTATTACTCTCTAAAGCTTTGAACAACAGAGTAGAAATGTCATTCTGAAGTTCGTCTCTGGAAAAATGGTACTTTGAGCATTCAAAATTAATTAGTTCTTAAGATATTTAATTGAATAATTAAAAAATGAGCCAAACTGTGGAGCGATGGCTGATGGCGAAATGATGGATAAATTTTGATTAAATTCATTGTTAAATTCTATGGAAATAATTTGCTGTTAATATCTTTTTGTCCAAATGGTCACTGAAACGTACTCAAAATATGTTATTAATTAAAGAGCAAATTTATTAGACAGAAAAGCCTTTAATAAGAGAGTAATTATGAATTTATGCCGTCATCATATAAGTCATCATTCATTCAAATAATCAAAAATAATTCTGTATACTTATGTTGTGGAAAAGAGAAACATGGAAAAATGTTCTTTTGTCAGTAATGTTTGAAGCACCACTTATAATTGCTAAGTAATTGAAATATTTTAAATATCATAGTATTTATTCATGAGTTATGTTATTCAGTTAAGTATTTCGTTAATTCGAAAGAAGAATCAATCAGACTTTCAGATAATGGCATACAAAAGTCACATTGAAATGTTTTTCGGAACTTGAACCTTTTTTCTAAAGTAGTATGAAAAATTATCTTTCGTCCACAATTTTAGAAGTACCAGTTGTTGTTTTATTTAAGTCTTTTTAAAATACGTTAAAATTATTTTCTAAAATGAATCTAGTCTAAATTATTTTAATGTTTTTTTGATACAAACATCATGTTTTTCTTTAGTAATTTTGTGCTTTGAATTTAAAAGTAAATCAGGGATTTAGTGACATTTCTGTCATTGTAATGAGCTGCACTTGTTATTCGTTCATTTTTTTTAATATTTTAATTTTTGATTTGCAAAAGGAGCAATCATTTTTACGGTTTTACTTCTTTACCAATGACAATCCTCCATTTAAGAATGACGTTGATAAACTTTGTATTTTTAACAAGTGGAATTTGCAGTATTTCTTTTAAATTATCGTTAATATTAAAGTCGGTTATACTCATTTTTTAAACAAAATCAGTTAAGAAATTTTATTTCGCTAAATTACTTTTATTGATAGTGAAAAGGCTATTAATTGCTTTGATTCGTTTACTATTATTTGTTATTGACTTTTGAATGGTAGTTTTATGTTGTTAGTATCAAGAACGGGAAGTTTCAAAATTATCATTTTTATAGCATATAAAAGGGAAATAAGGGAAGTTTTCTGAAGAGACATGTGTATTCGCTTTTTATAATTTTGTTTCTTTTATTTTTATTTTTGTCTTTGATTTTCCACGTTATTTATTAAATAGATTTTTTTAACTAAATAAGATCTTCTTAATTGAATTTTGTTATTTTATAATGACATTTAACATAATACTAAATTCTTATTTTAATGAATGTTTAGATACAATGCATTTTGCATTGCATATTATTAAAGAGATTCATCTCCGCTAGAATTTTTAGTATGATACTGGTTAATGAAATTTTGTTGATAATATTTACGAAAGAAGTACTTTATATTTGATTATTTTTTATATCAGGTAAACAGAACCGCTACAACTTTAAAGGACTGACTAATATATTGGGAATTAATTGAGAAGGCCATTTTAAAACATGGTTGAATGAATCCAAATAATATCAATATAAATGATGTTTTCTATACAACATAAAAATAAAGTTTTATGAAAAAAAACTGTGCTAACATTACTCTATATCAACGATCTAGCAAACACCTGAAATCTAAAACTGTTATGACAAGTCGATACTTTTGATAAATCAAAATTTATGCTGTGGAAAACACTTCAAAGAGAAAGAAGGAGAGACATTCGCACATATGATTCCCAAAATAGAGACTGTAAAAGCGAAACCAATTGCCACTTCATATTTTTTGATGCCTCTAGTCGAAAAGAATTGGGTTGCTCATCTATAAAGCTTTGACAGGGAGAAACTATTTTTTATTGAAATTTCAAAATACTTCTTGAATTTAGCAAATATTTCAGAAAAAAAAGGTTGTAAAATTTATTTCTAGTATGCTTCTTTCTTTTATAAATTCTTTCATAGAAATTATCTCTCACCGATAAGAAACAACAGTACAATACAACAATAAAAAAATACTTGTGAGTTTGCTAGGAGACAGTTAAAAGCATGTTTTTAAAAATTATTTTCTTAGTTTTCGCCAAAGGTATGACTTTTTTTGACTCCTAACTTTGATATATGATGAGTAAAATGAATTATTAAAATTGCTTATTCTATATTCTACCTGTATATGCTATTTATCTACATATTTCATTCTCAGATAATTATTTTTTAATAGTAAATTGGAATTCTAAATGATAACTATCTTTTACAAGTCGAGCACGTGAACAATTAATAGATTATCTATAGGACATGACTGACAATATTTTTGGATTATTAATACTAACAGTGTTTAGGGACCTACGTATCCATCTAGAATATTGTTTGTATTTGATTTCAATTAATCTTTAATGCATGGTTTGATATTCCTGATTTCTCCAAAAAAGTATTTTGAGACGTAAGTGGATTTTAAATATCTCAGATTGAAGTAGCATTTTTTTTTTAATTGACTTGCACCTATTCTCCTCTTTCTGTCCATGAATCTTTATACAGTAATTCAGGCGGCTGTTTAAATTATCCAGTTACTCGTTGTCTTGCGCGGTAATAATAATTCAGTTCCTTATTCTTCATGCACTATTGAAATATATTTATTAAGTGCATTGATGTTTTATTAGTTAGATTGAAGCAAGCTGATAAAAATTAAAAAAATAGCAAATACACATTGACCAATTTTCTCATACACGTAATATTTTAGTTTGTATAGTAAACATTTTAATGCGTCAACTAGTTGGATAATTATAAAAAGAATGATGAAATAAAATAAGAAAACTATAATTCATTATAGCACTGCCAATAAACATGAAAATATAAATCGAAGTTTCAATTCTTGGCTTTTAGCAATAAATAAAAATAGACAATTAAATATTTACTGAAGCAATGAAAGTAGTTTGGATTTCATTGCAAAAATGAAAAGTATTTTTGAAATTTCTGATAAAAATTATTTTTTTAAAAGATCCAAATTTTAAAAAAAGACATAAGTGATAACCAACTTAGCAATGATAAAGAAAAAAAGTCTTTGTATTTTAAAATAATGTAAGATTTAATTTTGTGCTACAGTATTTTCAGAAGTTATTATAAAAGAAATATCAAAATCTTAATTTCTAATCAACTAAAATTTTTAAAAAAATTCTCCCCGATACACATTACTACTCTGAAAACAAACTGTCATGTAGATAATGAAAATCTAAACAAACTTATGGCATTTATTGATGGAATAATTCATATATTTTCCTTTTCAGGTTTGAATATTTTTACTTTTGTAAATATCGTCTGCGCGTGTGGTTAATTTCAGATAATTTCATTTTCCAGTCTAAATATCTCTACTTTTCTAATTTTTCTCTCTTTTGTTTTTGGCAACTATTGCAATGTTATATTTACTTTTGATGTGTTTGTTCTATGTAGTACTTTTGTATGTGATGTTTTATTCGGGCGGATATTAAGGAGAATGCATACACCACAAGAGAAAGCACAGCATCCCTTCATGTTTTTGGCATTGTTAATCGCCATAATGTGTGCATATGGGGATCTGAAAACCCTCCATGAATACCGTGAGGCACCAAGGGATTCCCCAAAGGTTAATGTGTGGTGCGGACTAATGCACGACCGAGTCATTGGGCCTTTCTTTTTTACAGAAAAGACGGTCTCATCAGTCGTATACTTAGACATGTTGGAAAACTTCATATTTCCACAACTAGAAGAGCTTCAGCCACATGTCTTTTTGCAACAAGATGGTGCGCCACTTCATTGGGGTACTATCGTTCGTACTTCTTTGAATGACCATTTTCCAGGAAAATGGATTGGGCGAGGAGGTCCAATTCCTTGGCCACCCAGATCACCTGACATAACGCCGCTGGACTCTTTCCTTTGGGGGTTTGTAAAAGACAACGTTTTCAGGAGGAGAGTGTTGAACATTGATGACCTAAAAGCCAGAATTACAACCGCAATAGGCTCTGTGAATGCCGACATGCTTGCCGCTACCTGGCGTGAAATTGACTATCGACTTGATATTCTCCGTGCGACGAAGGGGCCACACGTGGAAGTTCATTGACAAAGGTCATGAAACTTTTTGAGTCTATTTAACCATTTATGCTATTAATTTTAATCTATCTTTATTATTTTATGAGTTATTAAACATCAAAATGGGTTCGGGACTAAATAAACACTCTGTATTTTTAGCATAAGGATTAATCTTAGTAATTAAAATTTAATTACTTAATCTTCCAATTTATATATTTAATTTCCGTGTTTAAAATGTTCTAATTAAGAACATTTATGACACTTCTGATCAGTTAAAAAGATTAGCTTGAATATGAAATTTTAATTTTACTTCACTTATATTTATATTTAGTGTACTAACAATGAGTAACACTGAGCACTCTGAAACTAAGAATTTGTATGGAAGAAGCTTCAATCAATAAATATCTCTGGGAACACGAATTCTAAACTCCTATAATTTAGGGGACAAGTTGAAAATATATGAAATGACACCGTAAACTCAAGAGAGTTTTTGGTTGCATATTATATGATTAATTTTTGCATGTGTCCAATTTTCGCATCTGTTTCAAAGGTATTATTATTTATTTATTTTCATTTCTAAGGAAAATGAAATAGAGCTTTCTGCATATCACGCTTGCACATTTATCACGAAATTTCTTGTAAATAATTCAAAAATTATATTTGAAGAAAAAACAAAAATGAGTTTGCCCTCACATTAACTAAGTGAATAACATACTCTAAAGTATATATCTCGATACATGTTAATGCTTTATGCTTTCTGTGGCTCAACAGACATGATTTTGTAAAATATACGGAGTTTAAATACCTGCAATTTAGAAAATCTGCCTTCATAAAAAAAGCGTTATCCATAAAAATGATGTATTATTATTTATTATATGAATTATATTTTTATAACCACATGATTAATTCCAAATGGTGCGTTCGTGAATGTTTAACCTATTCTTATCTCTCCATGGTAATTGTAAAGCTTTTACGGAACTATTCTTAAAACATTTTGGGAGTATTTTAACTTAATACATTATCCAGTCTTGTATCATTTTTGTAAGAAAAAAAGCATTTTCTTTTCCATAAAAATTTCAAAATGAACACTATTTAAAAAAGTTTTCTAATTTGTACAGCAGAAAATCAAAAATATATTTTGTATTTGTCAACATTTTTAATATCTACTAAGTTTATATCAGGAATTGGTAAACTCCTATATTCAGCCATGATATATATTATACATAAACCGTTGATTCTTCGAGAATTTTGGCTGTTTTGAACTTTATTTAAATCATTTATGCATATCTTGATGTTTATTATTAAATTTAAATAGATTTTTTGTTATCTTGATGTTTATTATTAAATTTAAATAGATTTTTTTAAAACCATCTGATTGCTGTAGGCATTCAGATTGTGCTATTT
>JAPMOR010017368.1:201128-217441 GCA_026543865.1 Argiope aurantia
ATATCTATATATGCACGTTTAGCTACAAAAGTAAAACGAAAATGAAAATGAAATACTTTTAAATAAATTTTTTAAAGGTTGTTTTCCTTTTCATTTCAAAATGCCAGTGAAAATTGCAAACATAAATATTTAAATTAAAAAAATTATTCAACTCAATATACAAATACGTAATTAATTTAATTATTAATACCAACTAAAGTGTGCTACTGATGAAAATAACGAAAGGATCTTCTGCTGATGCTCGATTGTCTTTTGAAAATAAAGATAATAAAAAATATCCCATTGTAAAAATATTTTAAAATAAAGAATATTTATTGTAATTTCAAAAACTATCAGCTTTCACTCTACTTATTGCAAGTAAACGTCAGTTTCCAAATAGATATTTTTTAAAACTTTAGTTTATTTAAAAAATTGCTAAAATATTGTTATTCAGTTTCATTTAGCCAATTTTTGAACAGGGCATTTATTCTTTTAAATCAATCTTCTCTTTATATTTCTATTATATTCTTACAAAGAATGTTAACCAATTTTGGTAGATTTCCACTGACTTCCAAAAAGGTTAACGATTCATTTCATCAATATTCTCAAATCAAGCTATCTATATGAAAAATCATTTCACAAAAAAAAATTCAATGTATATAAATTGTGGTACCAATTTGCAAGTACAAATTCAGAAGTGTGTTTGAAATTAAATTAAAAATGAATCAAAGCAGGCTTCTGTTAATGTACAAAAGAATACAAAATAGAGTTTTTCTCTGAAATTTTAGATGTCGAAACAAAATTTGAAAAATTGTAAGATTTACCTGATTTTTAAATCCTAATCACATTGGTGATATAATTTTAATTTTTGTCCCATTTTATATTGACTTCTATATTTGTAGGATAAAAAGGCCTTAAAATGCTCAATATACACATTAAAGTATATATTAACAATTTATTATTTTCCTACTATTTAAATGTGAATGAATTTCATGATAATTTGTGAAAATATATAAGACAAGTTTATTATACGTAAATTATGCTTGAAAATTATCGACTCATTTGCACCAAAATTTTAAAGATTTTAAAATAGCTTATAGGAATTCATAAACATTAACTGTACAAACTTCTTCATTTTTGAATTTAAAAAACTCAATAAAAATTGTATTGTAAAATTACGTTCATAAAAACGGCAAACTTTTCTAATTTTTTATCAAAAAATAAAAATTAGAAAGGGATTTAAATCTTTGTAAAATCATATCGTAACTCGACATTCAGAAAGTAATGAAAAAGCATTCATCACAATACTTCAAAAATATGAAAGTATTTATATTATTTTTAAAATATTTTTCTTATTCAGTTATAGTTAATTAGTTATTTTACTTATTATTACACAGCTTTCAATTTTCCATATTTTTAAAAATACGAGTTAAATTATGTTTAGATTTGATTCATTTTTTATCAAAAATTCATTGACACTTGACAAATAAATACACATTTCTTACAGAATGATATAATTTACATATAAAGGAATATCACAAAATTAAGTACAATTCCTCCCTGATAGCATTACATAAATAGTTTATGTGTTCAAGTTATCAAGAGATTAATTTTTCAATCATATGTTGCTGAGAATAATTTTAAAATTATCCGAAAATCTGGCATCTTTTGTAAATGAAGATATCGATTTCACACTATTTCACAGATATTAAATATTCTCCATTTCTATAATTGAGTTTTAAAATCCCTGCCATGGTTGATAACATCAGTTGCTCGGAAAATGATTTTTTTATTGCCTGCAGATATTTCGTGAGACTATTTTTTATTAGGTTGAACGAATCATTTACTAAAGCTTCTATATCGATTGATTTTACACAGGTTATCAATTTTTCTGTAGTTGATTCGTTATATTTTGAGCTAAATATCACTTCATTAATTGAAGAAACTTATGTCACACATATTTTTATTCAGTAACTTTTTAAAATTTTACAAATCTTGTATTTCAGAATAATTTTGAAATTAATCGATAGTTTTATCCACTGATGTGGCAAAGAAACATTTTTTATTAAAAAAAATCGTCTTTAACCAGAATCGCAGATCTAATTAAAATTCTAATCACAATTATATTTTGTAGCAGTTGCATTACTCTTATCTTCCCTTTTGGTACTAGATGGCGATGCCTGATTAGGCCATCTCACAGTGCATTGCGATTGTAAATAGAATGAGATGTGATGCTGAACTGTGAAGCGCGCGCGTGAATGTCTTGTCTTTGTGTTAGTGTATGTTTAAGTGTGTGAATGTGATTATTAAAGAAATGTTTCCAATGTCCTGTTGCTTCCTGCACAAATCATAATAATCTACATATCACCACAATTTTAATTTAGTAAATAACAAACTAATGTTTTCATTCGATGATGAGATTTTTTCATTTACTAAATATTGATAAAAAAAGTTTGCTTTTTGGACGCATTACAAAATTAATAAGAACATTCCACCAAGATCTTACGAGATAGGAAGGTATCATCATCCAGTATTATGACTATCTAAGAATCATATCATTCTTAGATGGATACGGTATTCGATATTGAGAGGGTTCATTTCTTTCCCATATTATCTGGTACTCGTTCTTATGTGTTTTTTAAGAAATGAAGTTATTTAAAAGAAATTAACAATCGAAGTACGGTTCTTCAGTAATTATAAATGTAAACGAATGTGTATATATTCTATTTATCTAAGCACGTTTTACTGCTCAAATCTTCAAAATAAATTAATAGTTCTGCTACTTTTTGTAAAGCAAGCATGGAAGTATTTTCTACTGTTTTTTTCATTTGTTTCCAGAACGAGTTTCAATTTATTTCATAATATATTATCATAATATGAAACTTGCATTTTAAAATTGATTGTCATTTAAAAAAAACATACGAGAATCCAAGGTGCGTTGCAATTGTCTATATTTTCTCTGGTATTGAATGTTTATGAATTTATATGATTAAAATGATATTTAACGTATTCAAACACATTCTTTCTTTTAATCAACTTTTTGCTTTGTCGAAATTCTGAAAATTATTATAACTGTATTTTAATTACGCAAAAACAAATGATGTAGGCCAGGCTATTATTTTCCGTATGAAAACCCATTATAAAAAAATATTCAGATAGTTTTTTAAAATTTTGAGTGAAATCTTTAAATGCATATCGTTTCTTTTTCTAGTTAGAATGCTTTATTCTTTAGCATATTGATCAAATCGGTTTCCTTTTGCTTATTCTTATAAATGTAAGAAAATATTTTCCAGAGAAACATAATAAAAATTAGTTTTTTCTGACAAAAAATACATTTTAAAAACAAAAATTTTTGTGTTTTTTCTTCATTTGTTTATTTATTTATTTTATTTTATTGTTTTGTTTATTTATTTTCTTTCATTTGTTTATTTATTTATTTTCAATTTTATTACAAAAAGTTTACATCAACGAAAGAATGTTTTTGCAGATTTTTAGAGTGCTTAATTTAAACGGTAATCTCAAAGTAATTATATTTCTTTACTTTTTTTATTAGTTCTTATTATTATTTTTGTTTTCCAAATACTATCCAGTCATCCGAAATTGTAATAAATATTTACCTTCAAATTAAGCTTTTCTGGACTTCACTCGTAAACCATTAGAAGCTTTGAACAGCTAAATGGATGTGAAGTAAACATGTGTGAGAGTGACTTTAAAAATCACAGCAGAATAATGATATCTATCAGCTTAAAATATTCAACCGCTTGTGTGTTTTAATATGTTTCGCACAATTCTTTGAAACATTCATGCTTAGAGTTGTTCTAATTTAAGGGATTCTGAAATAACTTTCGTTTGTAATCATAACATGTAATACTTTCACCAATAGGCGAAACTTTAAATGAATATTGATACGAAAGTAAATACATATAATTTGTAACAAAAATCAGTACTACCAAAGAAATATATAATATTCTCTTTAAAGTAGTAAAATGAGACACTTTTAAAGAATCATCTTAATAGTGTATTAGGGAAAGTAGCTAGTTTTAATATTTATAAAAGATGAGTGCTTGCTTATAAATGTAAAACTTATAATTTTACTTACTCGAAAGATTATTAGTATTGAATTTTAATTACAAAAATTGTAAAGGAACTCATTATGATTTTAAAGAGAAAATTGATCATTTCGATAATTTCTCATTTTATAATTTTATGCCTCTACATTCAAATTAGAGTACCTTCATAGGAAGAAAGAATGGTTGAGCTAATTGTATTGTAGAATTTCAATTTAAACCTTCTGTTTTATTCTTTTAAAAATTTATATTTCCCGTTAAATATTTAAACATTTTTAATTCACTGAAACTTATTTCAGTTGTAAGATACATAGATAATTGATTAAAATAAGAAATGTTTTTAAATGCATTACGAGAAATGGGACGAAATAACAGCGTCTCGTTTTTACTTTCTCTTATATTAAATGTACAAAGAAAATCTCCTTGAGTCTGAAAAAATATATCTTGGAATTATCTCTGCCTGTCTGAAATCCCATTAGCTCATACGATTAGACTATCGAGCTAATAATGGGAAAGACTTGGTGTTATGTCCGTCGATGAACACTTTCATTTGAAAGCAGTTTGAGGCAGACGGATAATTTGGTATATAATCATATTTGTAAAGTTCTATCAAATTTTGAATCAAATATGTCAAATGATTCACCATCCTTTGATTAGTACTTTCGTATTCATCTACTTCAAAAACGTGATAACTTAAATAAATGAAATATGGTATATGATTTAGTGATTGCAATTGTTTTCTTAAGCATTCATAACATAACATCACTTTATTCTCCTATGACTGTAATATTTAAGGATATTTAAACAGTGTTAACATAGAAGGGAAAAAAATTTAAAAGATGCACTTCTTAAGGAGATAACTTCCCAATCATGTAATGCAAAAACGCTTAATATTTGAAATATATGAGGGCTTTACATGCGCAAAATAATTATTATAACAAAAAATTATGAGCAATAAATTTTTCATTGCGCAATTAACTTGTATATTACACAAAACTATTTCATTTATCTGTAGATATAATTTTTAAGACGGCTATTTAAGCAATGCCATCTGTAGGAAACAGAACACAAATCACACCGGCTGCGAATGTAATTATACAGAAGAATTTAATAACAGATCTGCATGAAAGTATTAAAGTGGGCATAACAAAAAAAAATCAAGACTTTTATATAATGAATAAAGAAAGCCTATTTTTAAAGGATGGAAAAGGAAATGGAGAAATGTTATTTTAATTATTATCTGCGTAAATGTTTAATTCGACACCATAAATAGAATTGTAAATAATTTCTTTAGTATTATTTAAAGCAAGTAAATAGATTAATATTTTAGCTTATGCTATTTCCTTTAAAATTAAATCGCACATTTAATATAGATATAAAGCCTTTGTTTAAAGCTGGTCTTTGCCTCGAGATGATTTTACATCTATGGATAATTAAGATAGACATCAAACCTCCAAAACCATATTCATAGTTTCGGTAATTATTACGAATCAAGTTTACAGATTTTCAAAAATAAAATGTATCATTAAAAGCAAAATATCACGCCATTACTGTTTCTATAGTATAGTGCCAGAATAAAAATAAATCTAGTTATTTCTTACCACCCGTTATCGCGCAAATCTTAAACGCCTTTTTCATGGCACATATGATTCATGACCATTTCTATTCGTAAGAAGAATGTGTTAAAAATATAATAATATTTGACACAAAGACGCTCGGCTATTATAAATTCCATCAATTCCAGCACAGTTGACAGTCTAACGCAGCGATACACTTGAGCGCTTTCTTTCTTAAAATGATATAAAAGGTTAGAACTACTGCGGAGATCATGAAACAGTTACTTGTTCCTTCCCTATATCATCTGCACATTTCTACATTTTGAAAGCTAAATCTTCATTTTTTTTAAATGGCTTCATTATTCAAGGAAATGTATACAAGTGTCATCGTCTGCTGCATTATATCGTTTGCCTTCTCAAGGGATATAAACCAATCTTTGGAAATTAATCATAGAACGACGCGTACTGGGCACTTGAATAATAATGATCACTGGAAAGCACATCAGATGATTTCCAAGAAAGATCCTTTAAATATTGTTATTTCTTCATTTGACTCAAGTCATAGATCTGATTCAGGAGACTCGATGAAATATGCCGTTCTTTCGGAATTGGACGACTTTATTCCTGATAGAACTGTGGATGATAAGTATTCTTACAGCCCTGGTGGATTTTATATACCTCACGAAAGAGAGGCTAAACTTAGCTATCATTTTGAAGAAGTCACTAATGATAATGAAAAAAGTGAAAACAAAGCGCAGATTCCTGATAAAGTATCCATAAAAGATTCAAATTCCAAAATCCTCCCTGCCTCAGGGCAGACTAAAACCGGAATTATAGAAAGACCTACATTTCTATCGGTTCTCATGAAAGCTTTCTTAAATCCTCTAGTAATTATATCCGCTGCTGCAATTCCTTTAGCCTTCATCATTGAAAATGTATTTCCTCATGGGATGAATATATTTAGCGGAGGCAAGTTGCCCACAACTATAGCTAATGGATTCGCTCGAAGTTTAAACGAAGAAACTGTTCTTCATGTGGAACAATTACTAGATGCTATTAAAGAATTTGGAGTAAAAATCATTTAAGATCCAAAGTGTTTGCAAAGGTTTATATGCCAATTAACTAAATCCCAATCACAGAGTCATCCTATTGGTTCCTGGCCTATCTTATTGGTTCCAATTCAAAAAATTATGCAGAAATTAGAAGACTCTGTTGATGATGAGATTTTGAATAAGTATGGATTAAAACAATTATTTTATGCTGTGAAAAATGCCAAATGTAAATCACTTGTGTGTACAGGATCACCAGCTTACATTCAAGATGTCACTTTATTCGAAAAGATTTACCTGCTGGGTAGCAAAATCTTAAATATGATTGAAGTAGTTCAGTAATCATGTGACAATTCATTAATCATATCACAATTTTGAATTATAATTTATTATGTCATTATTTAATTATAATTTGTAATTTTTTATTTAAGATTTTATTATTTTTCTAATGATTTTTTAAACTTTGAATTTTAGAGCTTAATATGATATTTATAAGAGGTCAAATGATGAAAATGAAATTTGTACTTATAATGTAATAATTTAGATTAGCTCTAATTTTTAAAATATCTACTCAATGTTTTAACCATTACTATATTTGATATTCATTAATTTTTATAACTAAATTATAAATTTATTCGTTATGGAACATAAAATAATCTCTTTATAATCACTTCTGCATAAATGTTTTTTCTAAATTATTGAGAATTTCATCCTATTTTTCATTATTTTAAGGAATAAATTGAGAAATAGTAGCTGGAACAGTTTCGATATGAAGAATCTTCTTTCACATTAATATTCTTTTCTTTCCTTTTAATATGATTTATCTGTTAAGCAGTTCAACTCACATTTTGAGTCCGTGATCTGTTTAAATTAATTATAGATGTATTTCATATGCTAAAAATAAGTTCAATTTTGATTTTTGTCCATAAGCTGTTGTTTGCAAAATATGTCGCTAGTGTTATTTAACTTGAAAAATAAGCTTAGAGTTTAAAAATTAGATAAAAACTCTTTTCTCCTCTATGAAATAGGCAAAGTAATTGAACTAATTAAAAACATCAGATCAACATACCTGCACATCTACAATAATTTGAATATGAATGAATAAGTTTTTTCTGTAGTTATAACCATTATTTAACAGTCCCTTTATAGATTTTAATATGATCTGCCATCATATGTATATCCCATCTGCTTTAGTACTGATAATCCATTGTATTCATACACTCATGATATAGCGTACCTTATTCTCCAGTTGTTCTCCAAGGTATTAAAGAAAATGATCCGAGCGTCTGTGCTCCTGCTATAGAGATTAAATGTCATTTTTAAAGAAAAAAAAATCTTCCGATTAATAAATTTTACAAAACATTTTAACCAATTAGAGAAAACCTTAGCTAAAATAAAAATATTTTTTTCACACATAAAATTTTTTTGGTTAGACATTCATTATAGGATTTAGTTCACAGTCTTTTTTGCAAATTCCAAAAGTCCTGCTGAAATTGTTCATTCGAATTGGTTTACTTGTAACTCCAAGATTTTCAGAAACACTCTCGAAATTGCTATATGAATTTGCCTTTATGCTTATATTAAAGCAAGATCTTTGACGCAGTTAATCCCTTAATTAACTAATTTTCAATCATTGTGCTTGGGCAGGAAGACTTGACACCTCCCTACTTTCTCTCATTCATGAAATACCGTTTATGTGCTATCTGATGTGGAGATCCTTAAAAATTCTAGACTTGTAGCAGTTGCGTTACTCTTATCTTCTCTTTTGGATACTAGATGGAGATACCCGATTAGGCCATTCCATATAGTGCATTGCGAATGTAATAAAAATGAGATGATATGCTGTTCTGTTAAGCTGCGAGCGTGAATGTCTTATCTTGTCTTGTGTTTATCTTTGTTTAGTGTGAGTGTGATTACAACAAGCAGCAGAACCCACCCCCAATGTGTTGAATATAGATTATTATGATCCGTGTAGGAAGCAACAAGAAGTATGTTTTCTGGAACATTTCTTTAATAATCACATTCACACTAAACAAACACAAACACAAAGACAAGACAAGATATTCAGGCGTGCAGCTTAACAATACAGCATATCATCTCATTCTCATTATAATCGCAATGCACTATGGGATGGTATATGGGAGGATGGCCAAATCAGGCATCGCCATCTAGTATCCAAAAGAGAAGATAAGAGTAATGCAACTGTTACAGACTTAACTTTTTTTCTACTGCATTTCCCTTATGTGTACAAAATAAAGACTATTTAATCAAGTGCTTTTATGAATTTTATTTTCATATGCAATATAAACTAGAAGATTCTACCTAGTCTGCTGAGCTTTACTGGATGTCATTTCTTTCTCACGTAATCATATTTTTTTTTTCTGGCAAGTCATTACTTTTTAATATTATTTTTTTTTGATTCCGCAATCACGCTATAATAAGAAGTATGGACATTTTTTTCGACTCCTTGTTGACCAAAGGAAGTTAATCATTTTCCAAACAAACTGCTGATTAATGCTCCTCAACTTAATCTCCTTAAACTAAATCTTGTGATAAATACTATTCTTTTATTCCTCACGGAATATTCTGTGTGAAAACAAATATTAAATGCTTCCCTTTTTTATTTTCACATGATTTGTCTATTCGAAGAATAAGTAGCTCATTAAAGTTTTAAATATGTTTTAGATTTAGCTAAACTAAATCACAAAAAGTAGAGAAGATGGGAAAGAATTTAATTTTGTATTTGGAATCAAAATCAATTAAAAAATTTCAGGTATCAAATAAAAGTAAACATTTATGATGGCCTGTGTTATCTTTTGAAAGGTAATTAAATATTTATTAATGTGTTTTACCATTTATGTACGTTTCAAAATAATTATCTCAATTCATCTCTTTGGGATTTTTTCCTGTTTGATTTTAGTATTTAAGAATTTAAGAAAACTCATTTGATTTAGTATTAAGGATTTAAGAAAACTCATTTTCGAATGTCATTGAAATAAAAATCAGTCTTAGTCTGTAAAACATTATGATTTGCAATATTTTAATATAATGAATCTTTCTCTAATTGAGATAAAATATTCGCTAATGGATGTCAGTCCGTTATTCACAATCATTATAGACACTTTTAAAGTTAAATTGTTGAAAATTATTAAGAAACTTCCCAAATTATTTCCATTTCATATTAAGATGAACTCGATGAATTGGGACATGTATCGAATGTTTATTCATTATTTATCACAATTTGAAAGTTTCTAAAATCTATTTTATCGCTTTAGCATTTGATAATCTTCCAAATGTTCTATTTGCCACTAAGCAAAATTAATTAATTAATTAATTAGCTGATTATCAGCTATTTTATGCATTTTATGTATCAACTATGCCACAATGTATTAATATTTTATACGTTATGCATCGCTATTTCTTGTATTAGGAATTAAGACATTATTAGTAATCTAAAGATGCATGCTGAAGCAATATTTGTTTTGTATTGTGCATTTAACTACTCATTTTTTATAATAAAAACTTTACTTCAGAAATGTTAATTGTAATTTTTTTTTCAGAAAATCGTAAGTAGTAAAATAACTAAACAGCTTGTAACACAATTCTAAAAAATACAACAATGTTCGGTTTCTCCGCTTTCACCGAAAAAAATATAGTCTTCGTGAAATCAATTTTTGTATTAAATAAAAATTGTATAAATTTATTTTTCATATCTTGAAGAAAAAAGATGGCAAATAATTTTTGTTGCGAAGACGTTCAACTAATTTGGTATTTTCAATAAAATAAAATGGTTCAGCATATAAAAATTTAAATCTTACATTTTTTTTGTGATAAATATATTTTATACGACAAATAAAAACAATATGCAAATATTACTTCATTTTCAGCCGGTTGATTATTACGAATACATCGAAATCTATGAAATCGGAAAATACTTCATAAATCATATATCGGTCTTAAAGATGAAACTGGAAAAACAAACCAATTTTTTATATCTTTTGCATAGCAGCACGGAAAAAAAAATAAAGATATTTTCCAAAAAATTTGTCAACAAAACTAGCATTTTTTCAAGGAGAGAGAAAAAAACCATCAGAGAATGCCATTAAATTGATTTGCGGACTAAGATTTTGTTGTTGTTGTTGTTGTTGTTGCAGTTGTTTTATTTTGTTTTTCCTACGCATTTTTTCATATAAATCTTATATATTTGGATAGAAGGAAAAAACATACGAGCATTTTTTTGCATATTTACAACGTATAGTAGTTAATATTAAATAGCAAAATCATGCTCCTAGATATAGCTACGACTTTTTCTTTTAAGACTCATGTATATCTATGAAAGTTTTTAAACAAAAATTATCTGGACGCAAGTGATTACAATTAATTTTTCAAAATAATTGATTTTTAATGTAATTTTATTATTATTCAATTAAAACTTCCTTTTATAATTTTTATTTTCAAAAATTTTGGTTAACAAACTTTTTTTTATATGGAAATTTTGTCAACCCGAAACACGATATAAATCCAGTAATATATTAAAACTTCATTTTAATGTAATTTTTAAACAATTATTGACTTTTAATTCCATATTTTTTTAGTTTACTATTAGAAGTAATTCCTTGACTATTTTAAAACAGATTCAACCTTTTTACTGATATTATTACACAAATTACAAGGTGTGGCAGAAAACCCCGGACAAACATATTTTTAATTTAATATAACTTCACTAAAAATATATTAATTAACAAAATATAACAAATAATAATAAGAGTAGACTTTTACGAATTAATAAATTTCATTTTTTTCAAAGTGGCTGCTTTTTCCAGTGATGCAGAGGCGCAAACGCTTGTTGAAATTTTCAGCAATGGGCCGCAAGTCTTCTACCTTTAATCTATCCCATTCCCGCCGAAGACATTGCTTTAGAGAGTCCAAACGTTTACATGTTTTAGTGCAGTCCTAGACTCTAAAATGGACCTTACACTGTAATTATGGGATTGAGATTCGGTGAGTACAACGTCCGCACTCCAGATGATATCACATCCGAAAAATACGCCTTGAACCACTTTTTGGGATTGTGAGCTGTTGCGGAGTCTTGTTGAAACTCACACTTTACATTGCCGAAGTGCGTTTTGGTTCATGGAAATTTAACAGCTTCTAGAATGTCCCGATGGAAGACATTTTGGTTTATTTTAACGCCATCATCCACAAAAACCAGAGATGTTTTGCTGCTTGCGCAAATTCCGCCCCAGACCATGACTAACTTTGGATTTTTGCGTCGTTCAGCTCTTTCTGAAGTGCTTGGAACGTCTGCAGACTAGATCCTATAGTTCTAAGAGTTATGAGCTTATGGACAGAAATGAGCTTCTCATTAGTGAAGAGGAATCTCTCTCAGCACTGACTTGCGGCCCATTTCAAACGTTTTCGGCGTCTTTAGAAAGTTTTTATTTAAGTTCAGCTTCATACTGAAGAAAATAAACTCCTGCTTCTCAATTCTGACTCAATTCTTTCAGAATTGAGAAGTGCTAAATTTCAGATGATATTTCAAGTTTTATTCAATGATCTCCTGGTTTTCTTTTCTTTTTTTATAGCATTTAGACATTTTCAAGAACATGCAAGCAACGAAAACCCTTTAATATTATACCGCTTATTGCTTTACTTTATTACTATTTGGCAAGATTCAATATTAAATAATGTGTTTGTAATTTGTTATTTTCGATGACTCATTTTCAAACAGATTTATAATTGATCAATATCTTCAGACGAGAATGAAATAATTAAATCTTCCAAAGAAGCTCGATTAATCCCTTAATAATAATTTTAGCAGTTAATAATCGATTTATCACTACATAAATTATTTAAATATCTTATAATTAATTAGCTAAACGGGAGTTTTAAAGAGTTGTGTAAAATATTTAACACTCAATTTTTCGCTTTTCTGCTGGAAGAATGTTATAAAAATAAATCCATTGAATATATTTTATCATTAAAATAGAATTTTAAAATATTTTATTGCAACATTCACATTTTCTATTCATTTTGTCACTTTTTCTCTTTAAACAGTGTATTTATATTCTTGAAAACATTGGATAAACTTTATATTCTTTTAAACACTGAATAAAAATTTCATCAATTTATCTACTTTTTAGTAAAGAAAAAAAATTTAATAAAAATACGACTGCAAGCTAATTGCTAAATCATCTGTCTGAAACACAAACGTTACCAATTGAAATTTCAACTAAGCACGTCTACGAAAATAAGTAAATCCCATTCAAATGATATAAAATAATTATATTCATATTTTTATATCAATTTATTTCCGTGTAATACTAAAATGTTATATGGCATATCTAATATGATAAATAAAATTAAACAAGGCTAATTTTTTAATACTAAACAAGAAAAGGGAGTTCCAAATGTATAAATAGAACTGCCAAGTTTTGATTTTCAATTTTCGCTTATTAAAAATGCAATTTATTAAAAAATCTATAATTGTGAGCATCAATTTTTCAGAATTTGATGTTAAAAATGCAGATTTATTTTATGTAAAACTAATATTTTATTTTCTAATGATTTCTTACCTCAATTTCTTACCTCAATATATCGATAGCCAAATTTCTAATCAAACAATAATAAGTAAATAAATTTTAAAAATGTTTTCATCCATTTTTTTCCTTTTTTTATTTTGAATGTTGTACAGATTAATTTATTGTTTTGTATCGATTCATAGAAATAATTTAACCAAAATCGTAATGTAGTAATAACAATTTCATTTCTTGTTATTTTTTTAAAACATTAATCATTTATATATGTTTAAATTTCTGAGGGTGGCATATTTTAAGAAAAAAATATATGCTTTAAACACTGAATATAAATCCGTCTATAAAATATGCAAAATGTATATAAAAATTTTACATTGTGCATGATTCTAATACTGATTTTTCTCTTCTAAGTGAACTTCCTTTAATTAATTGTTTATAAGCTTTATTTTTAATTACTGAAATCTCTTTACTCACAAAAACAATCAACAAAAGTGTTTCATGTTTACTGAAAAAAAAACAATGTGTATATACATGAGTGGTTTGTGTTTTTCGTCAATATACAAAGCAGACCGTAGTTCTTAAAAATGGCAAGCTTGGAAAAAACCTGTTTTCTAAAGAAAAAAAAAAAGATTGTGCATGTCGGGGACAATTTGTTCGTCATTTTAATCTGAAAAGGAAACATTAAATGAAATTCTCCGCGTAACTTTTGAAATACTATTATAGCACAATATTTTTTTTTACCATTTTAAAATTCAAAAACATATATTTTAATTGATTTATATTTATTTACTATTAAATATTTTTTTATTTTTACTTATTTTAAAAAAACTTTAGTGAATCCTCGATTCAATTTCTTCCGTACTCTGCAATTCTCCAAAAAAAAAAAAAAAAACCATTTTTAAGGGCTTTTAAAAATAATGATTCCAATATTTTTTATTACTGAAATCTATGTAACTTTTCGTATGTTCATAATCTTTTGAAACGACACTACAAATATTTGCTTCCTAATTTATTTAACAAAAAATTTAGTTAGATAAATTAACTTATTTAACTAAATAATATAATTCGGGATTTATAAACAAAGCCAAATTACATTAAGGACATTATATAAAATATCCAGTGGTCAGAGTAATTTCATTTGTTATTATTAATTACTATATCAGAGTAAATTGTGTAATCTGTCCGAGTAACTAGAGTAAATTGTGCAATCTGTCCGAGGATTAAGTTAACAGTATTGCACAGTTCGAGATAGAAATAACAGCACAGCCAGAGACAACTTGCTCTTAGATCATGGGAATGTGAGATCTTAAAACAAGGCTCTATTAAGGAGATTCATTTACATAAACAGGTGAAATCCTACTAAAATAGCGTTGTTTAAATTTCTGTCTTAAGATTTAAATTTTCGCAGTCGTAGAAATTCTTTGTCGCTGAATTGAAATTAAGCATAAGCACTATTTCCGGAGAACAAATTGATTGCTAAAAACTGTTAATTAATGCATAATTAATTCAAAAATAGATGCATTCATAAAAATATCATTTATATTAACTGAATTATTGCAATAATAACTCGGAAAGTGAAAAAAAATTATTATTTTTGTAATTCTTCAAGTATAAAAGTAATAATAATAAATACCTGAATATTCTAGAAAACATTACAGTTTATTTGAAATGAACAATGAAATGATTTCAAAAATAACTTGTTTACATATATTTTGTTCAAATAACTTTAACAACTTTTATCTTTTTCTTTTTAAAAAAATAATGCTTTATTTTATATTGACACTTTTTACTTTGACATTTTTAATTAAAATTTCAGCTAATAATATGCTTCTCTAGCAACTTTTAAAGCGGAATAAAATGTTTGAAACTTAAATTTTGCACATAAATTTTCATTGAATTTAGCTAAGAAATTTTCTATTTTTATCAAACCAGTCAATTCGAAATTGAAATTATTTTTAGAATCATTTTTAATTATTAACATTACCAAATGTAGCGATGACATACAACTCTATAAATTATGATGGATTGTTCCAGATCACTAGCTACAAATGAACACAGATATCAAAAGACAGATTGATCAGTTGTGCCAACAAGCGTGAATTATTTAGAAAATAAAAATATGTCATCCTCCCAGATTGACGGGGATTTGTCCAGTTGCAGCAAAAGTGAAGAATCTTTTGAGGCAGATATGTGGAATATGCCGATAGATTCATATTGAATTGATCTATTTCCTTTTTATAATACAAAGACCGACCAGGATGAAACTGCATCAAATACATCCTATTTCAAATGGCAAATATTAATTAATAAAAAGATAGATCAACACTTCTGTGGAATCGGGTTTCGAGCCTGGAACTCTCCAATTCCGAAGCCGATACATACCACCATCCACCACGTTCCCCTTCCAAAAAAATTAGTGAAATGCAGTGAGAAAAATGTTTATAAAAACCGATATCATAAAGAAGAGCATACTGATATGATGCGATCCACCCACTAATTCATTAAAATTCGAATCAACTGTTAGGAAATATTTTATTTTTCAATCCAATCATATAAAATATGTTGAACAGATATGTTTGTACAACATCTTGAGCATGTAGCAGCTGGATCCGAATGAATTAAGCGATTATCCCTAGATGAAATTTTGTTAATTTGATACTCAATCGATAATTGAGATATAAACGCATTCAGATATGAAGGCAAGATTGACACAAATATGGTTAAGAAAAAAGAATTCTCTCTGAGATATGATCAAGAAACTGAAGCTGACCCAATAAGTACGTAACTGCATCCAGAAGAACAGGATGTCAATGTAGATTTCCCTTATACTTTATATATAGTAGATTTTGGCACTGACCAATTGTGAAATTTCTATTTTACTTCTTAAAATGAAATTATTTTGCATTGTGTATTTTATATGAACAGAACAAGATCATTCAGAATTGCTATTAAGGCATTATACCTTCGACTAGAACTAACATCAACATCTTTTGTTGCTTTATGATATCCATGCAGGATTTCACATGATGATTCCACATCACTACGTACTGCTAAAAACAGAAAATATGTCATCGAAACCATGTTTGAAAACAAAAAATAAATATAAATAAATGAAAATATTTCATG
>JAPMOR010017368.1:218343-257998 GCA_026543865.1 Argiope aurantia
CCATAAATATTTCAGAAAACACAATGAGGAAAGCTCTCAAAACAGCACCACTAAAAATTAACGGCAGATAAACAGACAGCAAATCTCAACATAATCAACTGCGTTCAAACAATCAAATCGCAATCAAACCAAATCGCAATGTAATGAATACATCAAAGGAAGAATTTATGCAGCAGGTGGAAGTCTCGTTTAATGTAATATCCTGGCAAGGCAAATGAGCATACGCTAAATTTTCTAGAAGAATCTCTAGATCTTGGGTCCCAATAGAAATCGGGTCAAATTTTTAGTCTGCAATCTTTAGCCAAATGACCGCCAAGCTCAAGAATCAATCAATCATCCATTATTAATGCTCATTTATAGGTTTAAAAACACATTTTTAAAATATATGGAGTTACTTCAATAAGATTTCATATATCGTACTTATTTAACGCAATTGTTATATTTCACATTTTGACATTGCACCTATGTATAACAGGCATATTTGTTGTTTAACAATAAAACATGCCATCGCTCACAATAATAATGCTCTATACAAAAATTACGTTTGATTGAAATTCAATGATATAAACTCCTTTATATAGCTGGCAGATGCCAAATCGTCAATGTCAAAAAACAAGATAATTTTTAAGTTATATGATAGGACCAATAGAACAAACACAACATATGAAAATTCAAATATAAAAAAATAAACATACTTTCAAAAGAAACGAAAATTTGTAATAGGTTAATTTTTGGCAGTGTTCGCTTTATCACATTCTATGCATATCAAACTTTTTGGCTTTTGCTATTGGCGACTGGAACTCTCAAAAAGATAAAGAAATACCAACTAGTAAAACTCAGCATTTTTAAATTAAAAAAAAATAATAATCTTTTGCATTGTGAGTGAAGATGTTCAGATTTGTTATTGTAGGCTCAAATATTGTTCATGTCTTTCGAAACTCAGAATGCCGTACAAAAACGTGAATATATCGCAACAGTATTGTTGAATATGTTTAATTAACTGGACTATAAATACCAAACTATTATTACTCAATTATTTGGCGATATTATTGTAAACTAGATGAAAATACAGCAAACAATTATTTTTTCACATTCATATAAAAACATTACTGCTATCATATTTTATTGACAATATCACTAGACATTCATATGGAAATACAGAGTCGGAATTTAAAATGTATACTAAAAGTTCATTTTAATTATTGAATGTGCTTAATTTTATTGTATTCCTTCTGAAATTCACTTTACATCTTGAAAATTAGCAAAATAAAAAAAACATAGCTTTTCTTTGTTAATGTTGTATTTAGAAGCCAAAAAGTTATATTTGTGATTACAGGCTAATATGTTTTTAAACTCACCTTTTATTTTCGATAGAAATTCGATTAAAAATATAACCTAAATTAAAGTACAGATATTATTTTAATAAGATATGTAATTATACAGTAATATTAACATTAATATTGTTATAAATTTGTGACAGAACTCTTCTGCATAATGACTCTTCTGGAACGGAACATAATTTTATAGATAGTTTTAACTGATGCTGAATGGATGCCGAGTCAATAACCCTCAGTCTTGTCGCAAATTTGGCAAGATGACTTACTTAGAGTGTTCAGCGAGTTCTCTCTCTTTGTGCTACTGCGATTATTTAATAATAATTTGTTGCTTTATGCGGATATGTACGGCAAGTGCTCTTCTTCTATATACTTCATTTATTTTTTGTTACATGTGCTGTTGTGAATTCATATTTTTATATAGAATAAAACATCTTCATCCGTTTTTCACTCTACAGTACATAGATGGATTTGAATTTTATTTTTCCTTAACAGAACATGTTTATAAATGCATATACGACAAAGCATATAAATAAAATATGATATATATATATATATATATATATATATATATATAAAAGGAAGATATTCACTTTCTTTTGTGTATTATGAATAAATGAATAGCAGGTGTGGTATGGTACCCACAAACACAGTATTCTTCCTTGTTCACACAGGCGTCGTCTCTATTTCATTATTGACTTTTTATTGTATTGTCTCTTACCTCAGTTAGTTTCTTTCACCATTATTATTCATTCAGCATAATGCGCCTTTTATGTAGCACTGATACGCTTTTCATTTTCTCTATTCTTTTCGCTAAGCAAAATATTTAAAAATGGAATTTTGTAATTTTTCTAGGTCATTCATTTTATTCAAGAATATAAGAAATATGAAAAAAATAGCGAAATAAATTGAAAATTAAAATTGACCAGCTTTTTAAAGTTGTATTAATTTTAAAATTTGTATTTTTATAACATAAAATTAGAATTTCGCGAAATTATGCAGTTAGTACAGCAAATACAGATTTATACATTTAGGATTCACCTTCTATGATTTTCCGAATTGTGTCGCTTTTATTTATCTGTCTCCAAAACACTTTTTAATCACTTTTAATTTAACCTTTAAATAAGAAGTTTTTTTACATATTTTGGCAAATTGATACAACAAAACGCTTAACTGCAGATCACATTCTAAAAAGATGATTTGAATATATCGCAAGCAAAAAATATTCGCAACTGTAATTTAAGAGTAATTTCAAACAAAATAATGGAAAGAAACGCCAAACTTAATGGTTTCAGGATTTTCATAGAGTCAGGTAGTTTTGAATAATTATGAATATCATATTTTTAAAATTAAAAAAGGGCATCAAAATGATAGAACTTGACAATTGCAATTAATTAGTAATATAACAACAATAACGGTTCACAGTTAATTTGAACAATATTTGATTTTAATTTTAATAAATTAAATTCCATGTTCATTATAATTAAATAAAAGCACAAAATTATATAATTTTTCATATATCGCAAAAAAAACAATGTATCGGGGTCCCATGAAGTTACGGGTCTTATGAAACTGCTTATCTTACCTAAATGAAATTTTATTTTCAATACAGAGGTCTAGACAAAAATCCAATTTTTTTCTTCTATTAAATAAGACATCACAACACATTATGTTAATGTTTGAAAATTAGCGTAAAGATAGGTTATAGCGCGGAAAAATGCTTGTAACGAAAGCTATATGAAATGATTAATGGGGAAAATCGGTCGGAAGAATTTTAATCCCTAATTTATCTCTAAATAAATTGTTGGCTTAAAACTTTGTAGATGCATATCAAATTTCTGGTCCAGTAAGTCAGTGGCCATATTTTTCTTCACTATCTTGTAAAGCAAAATATATAGCAGTGGCGTAGCGCGAGTGTAGAAATGAAGAGGGGATTTACATAAACTGGGCGTTATGGAAACAAAACTTTAGAGCACTTATGCTACTTTTTAAGACGATTCTGGTTAAATTACAAACTAGTGAGTGTACTCTTCTCGAAACTTTCTCATATGCTTTCTAACAAATGTGCTTGTGCATTATTAAGCGCATAGCCTTGATTGACATTAATTACATGAAGAGCCTATTAGCGTACAATGTATAACAAATTTGAAAGCGATTTATTACTGGGATGCGTTTAATAGGAAAACATTAAAAGCACGAGCTTTATACTGGGCACCTTTTTTCTTGGTCGGTTGAAGCCAAATTTTTGACACGGGACTGTAATTGTAGTCACAAAATTACATATTAAATGACATGTATTTAAATCATTGCTTTGTTAAGTTACCGCGTTTATATACTTGTGAAAGTATAGATTGACAAACGATCAACCTCCTAGATATTTGATCGAATTTCCTTTCAAATTTGAAAGTAAATTACACTTTAATTTTAAATCTGTCCTAAATCTTTTTGATCTATTTCACTAGGATTTGTAATTCATTTATTATCTTATATCCGGATAAATAAACAAGCAGACTTCCTCTGAATGGAATTTGTTCAAAATTTTAAAGAAATCTACAAATTTGATGTTAACCCTTTGAACTACAATTTTTTAACTTCTAATTAGATATCACATTTTATTTTGGACATTTATCGTTATTTTTTCCATGAAATAACGAAAAGGATGATAGGCATGTTCAATTGAATTTAGCCTTCTTAAAAATTTGTTACTTTAAATTAAATTACAAATTTAAATATAGAAAATTTAAATTATTCGAAGAATGAATCTGGCTCATCATTATTTCAACACAAGGTGTTAAAATCAAACTTCGAATTGAATCCGTAAAGCTCGAAATGGTTTTGAGTTATCATTTTCTCAGACAGCCGAACCCAATTCCAAGAATGATTTTTTTCTGATTCAAAGAAGTTTGCCAAAATTGCATAATTGATTTTTTTCATTATTTTTTTTTACAATTACATAATTTTCTCTTTGTGTACTTATATGATAAAGTGAAAAGTAAAACATTATCCCAAACATCATTGACTCTTGCTACACTCATAGCAAATTTTATGCCATATTTTTTTTCGTACAGTCGAACGAATGCTTAAACATGAATACTACAGGCAGATTTGAGGTTTCATTCATTAGTTAATATGTGTAAATTCTGTCCGAAGAAAATAACTAATAGCATAAAATAACCAAAGCCACAATAGAAAAAAATTAATTGTTCATGATTTGTATTATATTTTTCAACTTGCAATTTTCTTTTCTGGAAAATCTTCCATTTTTCGGTTTATTTTCATAAAAACAGAAAATTTTATTTATGATGTCAATATAAACTAGTATTAACTTTTAATATATATTTTGCGAAGAATTCCGAGCATATTTTCCGTCATAACTTATGAATATGATCAATTTAATAGGAAACTAAACATAATATAAATATAGAGAATATTTCTGGTTATTAATGATATCACTAACATGAACCTACTATTCGTAAAGACGAAGTTTGGTTATTTTAAAGCTTAATAAATTGGCTGAGACACTGTTAAGCTTTCATAAGTTGTCCCCTAAAATATGCAACAGCTCAAAGGAAGTCATTTACATGGAATATGAGAAGGTGAATTTTAAACCTGATACCACTGTGAAATGTAACTACTACACAAACTCTTTCAAATTTCGTATACAAGATTCGAAAAGGTAGGGGCCATTAAGTTGCATATACTAGTTCACTGTGATTTATGAAATTCTTCATTACAATCGAAATCATATAATTTTAATTATTTTATAACAATTTGTCACAACATTGTAATATAATAATTAACATTCCTAAACTCTGACGAAAGGATGTTTAACTATTCTTTTTATGAAATTAATCAACCATACCTAAATTATTAGCTCTTGATGATAATGATTATTCTCAACTTACATAATACATAATATTTATTCAAAATACATAATATTCTACTGAGATTATGTAAACTTACAGAAAATATTTAGTAAAGGGAGATGAATGATAAGCTTGTGGATGTGCAAGTCTGGAAACGGCATCTTCGTGTGTTATATATATCAAGTACTTTTAAGCAAATTGTTTGAGCTTACAGAGGATTTACAGTGAGTAAAGATGAATAGCATTCGCGTGGATATGAGAAGGGGATAAAATTATATTCATGCGTTAGACTATAATCAAAATCCTTCAGTTATACAATATTTTGTAGCAAATATTGGATTTAACAATCCCTGGAAACCATAATAAGTTCAGAACTCATAATTGATTATTTGGGCGCTTGGGATTATATTAGCATAAATTACGGGTTTAGCAATTAAATTCATCTGTGCATGAAATACTTTAACATAATAAAGCCTTCATCCACATAATTTGAAAAGGAAATTTATTATAACCTGAATGTGCCACTTGAATTATACCTGATATTAGAATTTCATACATCGCTTACCAAGATCGCTAGACCTACACAGCAATAATTATTTTTTCTATCACTTTAAAGATTTAATGAATGAAAACATAGTTTAAGGAAGAGGGTAAGCTAAACATCTATCAAAATATACTATAGTGTCCAGTTCTTTCTAAAAGAATATAAAAACATTCGCTAGAAAATTTCAATTTCTTTAAATGTAAGGAATTATTAAAACGGAATTATTCTTAGGAACAAATTATAATTATAACCAAAATCAAAGCAAGATAGTTATTGAACGATTTTTATCGTAATCAATTGACAGATATAATGGCAGCGGTAGCCACATGGTGCTGACTTTTCAGCATTGAGATTAAAAGGCCATTTCGAATTCAGTTTCACAGAAGAGTCATTTGAGCATTCGAAAATAGTATATACTAGATCTGACAAGGATAATGCGTTCTCCCTCGAGCGCGAGCGTGGAATACTGGAGAGGAAACGCTCAGATGCCACATCTGCCAAATTCAAAGTTGCAAAATCAATGCCAAAGAAGCCCTTGTCAAATATGAATCGAGCTTTGGAAGAAACGAAACTTTTCCTGTGTTTAATTTCAATTTACATTTGCAACATTAATATCTAGAAATGCGAAAAATAGACAACTAATAAAATGTCAAGCACGAACTGACTCAGTAGAAAAATGTAAGTACATATGACACAATTAAAATACTTAAATAGAAGTAATTGCATTAAATTAAAACTCTTAACTAGTTATTTTAAATTTGAAATTATATTTGCATTTGTATTTAATATTCTGAAATCTACGAAAATATTTGAATTTGGTTAAATTGATATCTTTATACCATTAACGGTGATACCTGACTCAATTTGTGTATCAAATTAAGGCTTTGATTTTGGCTCAAATTTACTGGCACAAGGGCCAATCTTGGCTAAATTGCGCTCTAATCAAGACATTTTTTAAACTTATAAGCTAAGCTTATGTTATTCGAAGACATTATACTTAGATTTAAAATTAATGACTTTTTATAAAACTTCTAAATATTTATAGATTTTTATTTGAATGAAAATATAAAAGCTCATTTCCAAATCATTCAAAATGTATCTAATTAGATAGTGCAGAAGGCTAAGTTAAGCAGTAGAAATTTTTCACAAAAAACATTTTTGTGTATATCTGTTTGAACATTTTTTAAATAATTGGTAAGACAGCAAAAAGGCAGGTAGAATCAATCTTTGAAAACCCTTGAAAATAAACTGTTTGAGATCATTCTAACTTTTTTTTTAAATTTTGCATTCTCCTTATCACGCCATTTTAAATGTCTTGTATGGAAGAGATAATCCCAGTTCTTAAAAAATCTATGAATTATATGTATTTTATGTGAAGAAAGAAAAAATATTTAAATATTATTATTAAAAGAAAATTGGTATTAGTAGCTTTATGGATACATATTTTAACATTTAATAAAATAAAATATATTCAGTGAATATGGAATAGTCTTTATTGAAAATATTAAAGATTATGTCCTTTGTCCTTCATTTAAATATTTTAAAATATTATTTCTGAAATATCATTTAACTCAAGCATTTATTTTTATTATAAATTATGTCTCACTCGCGGAATAATATTAAGAGATACATGGCAGTCGACTGTTGTATGTATGCATGCGTGTGCGTGTGTGTCTTTTTAGACTTCAATTTATAATTCTAAAGAAGTGCAATGCACGTCAACTTAAGTTTTTATGCAATATTCTTAAATACTACTTTAAAATATATAAACAAATTTTATTTTCCTGTATACAATTTGTTTTATATCTTATCGGAGGAGAATATTGTCTTAAGATGTAAAGAACTACCGCATAAGTTTAAACAAACAATTAAATTTATTAGAACTAAGCAACCTCAGGAAGAACGAGACTCAGAACTTACCTACTATATACACTGGTGTGCAAAACTTAAGCAACAGGTATGTTTTTTGCCATAACTTCACGAGAAATCATCTGAGAGACATGAAATTCAGAAATGAGATACAGCATTTTGTTCTGAAAGAATGACGAAAGCATAGTTGCGCAGAAATGAATACAATGCATACAGTATGGAATCAAACAAAAAAAAAGGCTTTATTGAACTTTTAGTATCGTTACACATGATTGTCTGTCCAAGAGGAAGAACAGCAAGCAGATGTTCCTTAGTATGGGATATGCCCTCCCCTTACTGCAATGGTTGCTTCGCACCGTCTCCCCATACTCAGCACCAGATTGTCCAACAGTTCTTGAGGTAAGAGTGCCCATTTCTCAATCAGCATCTGTTTAAGTTGTCGGGTGTTCCCAGGAGGATGTAATCGTGCCGCAAGGCATCTCCCCAAAGCATCCCACACATGTTCTATCGGATTTAAATCAGGGGAGCACGCCGGCCAATCCATTCGAGTGATATCTTCACTTTCCAGGAGCTCCTCAACAGCATGAGTCCTGTGTGGCCGTGCATTGTCATCCATAAAAACGAAGCCTGATCCAATGGCACCTCGGAACAGACGCACATGGGGAAGGATCACCTCCTGACAATAGCGATCTACAGTTACAGAACCTCTATCGAAAACGTGGAGCTCACTCCGCCCGTTCATCATACTGCCTCCCCAGACGACAACTCCAGGACCACCGAAACGGTCTCTTTCCGTGATGTTACTGGGATGAAACCGTGTCCCGACCTCTCTCCAAATCAACTGGCGTTGGGAATCGCTTGTATATATAATACAAACTATGTATAATACAAACATACAAACAAACCAATGTGAATATTTAAGAAGGATCTAGATCCTCTAAGATCTTAGATAAAAAATAGATAGCGTTTTAAATAAAAGAACCTCAGACTTTAGATAAAACATTTCGGTTGGGATTCGAACCATGGACCAATCAGAAAGCAAGGAGTTGCTCTGCCAATTGAGCTACGACGATGGCTGGTTGCTCTATTTTGTGCGGCAATATATAATAATAATTAGAAATAAAGACCATGATTTTAATGCTTTTCCCTTAATTCTATTTCTTTTACTAAAATTATGACCAGTCTTCTGTATATTTATCTATACTCCACTGGGGGGGGGGGGCGTAACATAAATACTTCATGCATGAGATTTTGCCAGATAAGTAAGAAAATTTCCCCCTTCTCTTGCAGGATAAATAATGACGTGAAACTGAGTTACTCGACTCCAGTTACAAGACGTACTCTTAAGTCGTCCAGTTTAGCGACTTGTAGGTAAACTGTACAGATATCAAAGCACTCCAGAAAACCACAAGAGAGGGTCAAGAGGGTAAAGTGTGTCCTGTCTGAAAATTGATGGGCCGTTGGAACATCGTTTTATGTGAAAGGCTAGTCCAAGCTGATGAATACCGTTGTCTTAATTGTGGTTTTGAGGTTTACTATCTTGTTTCTCGGTCATTTATTGACACGGCATCGGTCATTCAGATCTCCATGGATATTTACTCAGGGTGAACTTAACATCGTCTCCAGACGACATAGAAGCACCCCGAAAACACGGATGCAAATTATCCCAACAGAATATGCTGATTTTGTGTTACATAATACAGGGATAGAGGTAATACAGGAATGTCGTAATAACAATTAATTCTTGAGGAAGCATTTTTATAATTTCTTCCAACTAAGCAGCAACTGAAACATTTCCAAATGAATTTGAACAGTTTCAAATAAAGCCTAGCTTTCGCTTTATTTGATTTAAAGACAAATATTTTCAAACCATATTTTCAATCCATATTTTCAAACAATGGATTATTCCAAAATATTTGTCTGCATCTACGAAACTAAAAATTTACATTAATCTAGAATTGCTTCAATATAGGTTGTCAAGATATTCTCTGTTTATGATCAAAACGAAGGTTACATTTTATATTTAACTTACAAGTATCCGAAATCTTCTCCAGAGAATCCATAAAAAAATTGTGTCATTTTTATACTTTGCCATAATATTTCACGTATCGATAAAGGATTTATGGAACAAGACATAAATCGAACCATTAAATTCCTTTATTTTTTGAATAAAACCTTGCTTCTATATGCAAAACATAAAACTGAAACGGACTCTACTCCATAAAACTATTTTATTACTTTCGCCTTCAAAGCATTTACAGTATTATATGATAAGGATTTTATTCAGTTCTTAAGACTACACCAGAAACTACAGAACCGTACGATCAGCAGAAACATTTGAAACAGAACAACAGTCGATAAAAATGTGCACTAAATTAGAAATGCAAAGATGCTGCCATATATTTGCATATGAGAGCTGACATATGGTATTATATTGAATATTTCATAAATTTTTGATTAATATAAAATTTACAGTAAAACTTTAAAGTGTGCGTTCTAAAAACTAAACCACTCATTATAATAGAATTCTATTTTCTAGAAACCTTAATAGAAAAAATAGTCAGTAAATAAAAAGGAATAGCTTTAGGTACTTCCATCCGTAACTCTATAAACATTCATACACTTCTGTGTATTCGCCATTCGAATGTTCGACATCGAGATATCTTAATATAATTAATTTGACCAAACTGCTGACACAAACATGTTACTCTATGGACATTTCTGCCATAGAATCAGTTTACAATAATTGAAATTGCAGAAACACCAAAAAAATGATAATAGGATTTCAGGACACAAGATCATTGCTTGTTTATTCTTGTTATTGCTTGTTAGAGGAGAAAATAGCTAGAGAAGTGTTACAGGAAGTACACTCATGTCCATAAATGAAGGGTAATGCGAGTTGATGAATGTCAGGAAAAGAAAGAATCAGAAGCAAAACAAATGTGACTTATTTATAAAGCCTATTTATTAAACAAGAGGTAAAGAGTAAAAAAGATGTTATATGTTTGATATCATAAATAAAAATTGCGATTATTTGCTCCCTGGAGCAAATTACAAAAAAAAATATATTTACAAAAACCAATATTAAATGGTTGGTATGATGGTTAATACATAGTATGTGTCCCAGGAGATGCAATACAGTCCATACAACGCCTAGGCATGCTGAGTATCAAATTATCAATCTGATCTTGGGGAATATTACACCACTCATTAAGCAATGCTCTCCGAGTTTAGGTAGAAATGTAGGAGGTGGTTGATGGGCTGAAACTCGCCGGCCAAGCATGTCCCACGCATGCTCTACTGGATTCAAGTCCGGTGAGAATTCTGGCCAGTCCCTACGAGTGATATCCTCCGATCGAAAGCATTCGTTTTCGATGTTTGCACGGTGAGGACGGGCGTTGTCATCCATAAACACGAATTCGGCGCCCATGGCGCCCCGAAACAAACGTACATGTTGTTCCAGAATGACGTCCTGATAGATCTGGCCTGTCATGGCTTCAATTTGAACATGCAAGCCACTTCTGGAACCTAGAATAATTTCTCTCCAAACTAGCAATCCTACACCACTGTAATGGTGTCGTTCAATGATGTTACCTTGGTGGTAACGGGTACCTGGCGCTCTTCATATGAAAGTTCAATGAGAATCAAACTGCAAGCCAAACTTGGACTCGTCGGAAAACATCACACAATCCCACTGTTACAGTGTCCACAATGCATGCTCTCTACTCTAGACTAACCGCAGGCGACATTGAGTTGCAGTAAATGGAATTCATCTGAAGGAGCACAGCACAGGCCTACGAGCATATAGACCAATCTGCCCTAAGCGTCAGTACACGGTCTGCCTTGAAACTGTCATACCAGTGGCTGAAGAGAGCTGATACAGGTCTGATGCTGTGCTCCGTCTGCTTCTTTTGGCAGTAATTGTCAAATACCGGTCCTCATTTGGCGTTGTAACTCGGGTTCGACCTGTGCTGTAACGTCTACTCACAATACCATCATCTTGGAATCGTTGTCAAAGCCTGGAGATGACACTATGGGTGATTCGAAGTTTCTCGGATACTTCCAGCTGGGTACGCCCACATTCCAGACGGCCGATAATTCTACCACGTAAAAAATCATCCAAATGCGTCCTTTGTGTCATAACTATGCAATTATTGCAATAATAAATCAAAATAATCCTAATAATAGTAGATACAAATTTCTACCCGATTTGCAAATATCTTTATCTAATGAAAATATGTATTGATCTAGCAAATGATGTTACTGAATGAGTAACTTTATTTCAGTATGAAAATCAGTTGCACATTGCTGTAGGTGAGCATCAGAACTGCCCACCGTAACGAGATAAATTAGAGCAATATATATTTTTTATTGAAGAATATATTTATGATGGATTGGTCTAGTCGAGCAAGTGAATCGTTGTCATGCTATTGTAGATAGCATTTCATAATCTATCTACAATGCATGGCTACAATGCATTCAGTTCATAGTGGAAAAAGTTGATTTCAGGGCTAATTAAGAATATTTTTAGGTATAAAAAAACATAAAGGATAACAAAATATATCGCAAAAGAACAAATGATTAGCATATAAAACTTATAGATGTTTTAAAATAAATTTGTTAACATAGTCGATGTCAAAATTGAACCTCCCTCTGGTGCGGTGTAGAACTTTAGAGAGGGGAGTGCCAGCTCAGATGTCGCCTTCGTCATCTGACCGTTGTTCAAAATTACGAGGTCCGTCCCAAAATAGCCCTAGTGCTGCTTTGAAACGGAATTTTAATATAACTGAACTGAACTGTTTCAAAATTGAAATGAAATAAAATAGACATGTAAATAAAATGAAATATTATAAAAATGCCCACTGAAATATCTACACAATCATAAGCAATAAGGAATATCTAGAATAAATTTTAAGAATATGTATTCTAATATCGTTACATTTTTTCCTCAATTTTTACGTCTATATTTAAGTTAAGTTTAAGTTAACTTACTTCTTAGCATTCAATTTAAGGGAGAAAGTACATTGATATTTTATTTAAGCATTTCGTTATACAGTTTATATTTATACTTGTTCTTGTTTTGAAAGTGAATAATTTGTTCCAAATCAATTAATTCGTTTCACTAAGTGATTTAAGATGGTACGTGAAAATTGATGACTAAGCTATGAATATAAACAGCCATATTACTTATTACACTTCAAAATCAATATGCAAATTCCTTGAATGAATTATATTTATGCTTTTGTTAGTTTGTGGAAATAAGTCATAAGAACTGAAGAATTCCTTAGTAATTGCCATTCATTCAATTAAAACACAACCAATTATGCTCTTAAGAAATTTCCAGGTTTAAGAAGATATTTATTTGTTCTTTGAATTGCATTTTACACGTAGCTTGATTGTTTGTATTTTCATTAATTGTTGCTGCCATTCGTCTGCGAAAATGCTTTTAAAACTAATCGTAATTAAATATATCTCCAGCTTAAACATTACATATTTTTCCACGTTTTAGTTTAATTTAATTATATTAATATCCAATATTAAAGCAATATTATGTGTATTTTGTGTTGATCCTTGTAATTTTGAGCCACCGTAAGAGAGTGAGGACACCATCTGGGAATCCCTCTGTAAACTTTTGCCCCATATAAACGGAAAGACATTTGGTTCCGATGAATTTAGAGTGCACCAGATCCATTTATACAACGTCTCTTCGGTGGAATCGGGTCTCAAAGCCTGAAAAGTTTCCCACGAGTTTTAAGAGATCAGCCGGTGTCCTGACAGAGGGGTAGTGCTTCTCCCCCGTGAACTGGGCGTCCCGGGTTCGAGTCCCGGTTCGGGCATGGTTGTTCCTCTTTTGTGTCCTATCTGTGAGATGTGTGAATGTGCCACCCTGTAAAAAGGTGTTGTGCATGCGAATGTGACGCATGAATTAGCCAAGTCGTACTCTTGGCTCTCGTTGCAGCTTCTGAAAAAACAAGAGGCGTCATGGACTTGTAAAGTGCCATAAGTCACAACAACATAACAGGTAAAATATGTTCTTTCCTTTGCATTCATTTGTCTTTCTTTGCGGTTTATTCTTGTCTGATTGTGGAGGCTTTGATTATTTCTTTCTTCATTTCAAATCTCATAATCTTAGATAGCAAAAAAATCAATATAATGAGATTCTTACTAGCGTTCTAAGGAATTATATCACAAAGATTAATAATTTCTTGCTTTACAAATATTTAAATATGGTACTTCCCAAACATTAGATTTATCTTTTAAAATGATGCTGAAAAGTTTTATTTAATTTATTACACAATGTACCTCAGGGGCACTGTGGCTTGATGGTAAAATCTTGGCTTTAGTGTCGCAGAGTGCCAGTTTAGAAAGTCAATCCAACTATAGAGCCACCATTTAATGCATGGCGTCAAATACCCTTCAGCCAGCAAGACTTTGAGGTTTGAAAAGACGTCAAACTTTAGGTTTTATTGTCACCATTTGACCTTTGATCAAACCTGGGATATAGATTCCGAAAGCAGTCTTCGTATTATTCAAAATAGTATCAAATATAAATGAAAGGGACTACCAAACTTCAGCGTGAATATTTAAATTTAATAATATCTAAATACCGTCAGCGACTATTAATCTTAATTTATTGTAGATAAAATACTTCGTAATTTATTTGCTCCTTAAAATAGAATTTCTAACATTATTCATCTTAATTTCTATCAGGCAAGCTGGTTAATTTAGTTTCCTTAAACATCACTATTAAAGCACATAATTAATTGGCGTATTTTAAGGTAAATGTTGTTATGCATCAATTATTATTTAAAAGAAGTTTACTGATTTTTATAACTCAATCTCTAAATTTTTTCTGCAGAATTAAGACTTCAAAAGTATCAATATTTCTTCTCCAATTTTTTCAGGTAATAAACTTAGTTTAAACCCATTTAATCTCCACGTGATTAATTAAATTTCTTGTCAGAAATATTTTTCTTTAATTTTAGAAAAATCTATAAAGCAAAAAGAATTAATGTAAGAAAACTACTGTTCTAACAAATTCATTTAACAACAGCTCCTCATATAAACAGATGATAGTTCTAGTTTTAATATTTTCTGGTCTTGCAAATGCAGTAAAATCCATATGTTACTCGTAATAAAACGGAAATATAGTCTCTTTAGTTATCATGGAGACCTCTATGGCGGCGTGTAAGTCCGACTCCACGTTTTAGACCAACTTGAGTTGGAAAATCACAACTTTGGAATTATGTCTGTCAGCCTAACTCGAAAACACTTTGAACTAAATAGATGAAATTTAGTATGTATTGTTTACACCACATTGTAGATTTCTGGTGAATTTTGAATAATATATTTTCACAAAAAGCTTGATTAGCTGAATGTTATGTACAAGCGAATATGATTATAAAGTTTAAGAAGCCTTATTGATAGAATTTGGTACGTTTATCTAACATTTTAAGTGTTGATAGAAATTTTTAAAATATTCGTGTCTTGATTAAATATGTGCCTTTAATTTTTTTTCTTTTTCTTATTGCTGGGCTTACTTTATTTTTAACCATGCGAATGGCGCAGTTTATCCAAGGTTGCCTTTTACGCCAATAAAAGCAAACCCAAAACAGCTTAAAAACGTGGATATCTAATCAAATTTTGAACCAAGTTTGTCATGGTAATGACTGTCTGCAGGTCTGTATTTTCATAATCATGTAAATGCAATAATTTAAATTCATAAAATTTTGTGCAAATTTTAGTATATGAAGTTCAAATTTGGAATCATATTTTTCAAGGGATTAACAGCCTGTTCGTTGTTCATCTAAATGCGATAAATGAAAGACGCAACAACTAAAATTAATTAATTTAGTATATAATTTTATTACTAATTCTGTATCAAATTTTAATGTCAGTCTGTCGGGATAAAAAATTCATATTATGTTACCGCTTCGTTGGCGCTCTTTGTTAAAAAATGACAATCATGCGTTGACTTGACTTGAGCGATTATATTTATTGCAACCCTACTGACATGGTATCAGTTATTAAAAATAGTTTTGAATTGAATCGTTGCGTTGATCAAGTTGCACCTCGATCAAATAAAAAGTTGGCATTCGAATTGCATTTTGATTTTAAATAAGATTACAATCCACTTATTAAAAAATTATAATGAACCAGCTTAAACTTATGGTGAATTCGTACCACATTATTCACTTCACTATACAAAGGGATACAGAATATTCACATACAGTAATCTGAAATTAAAAAAAAACTGAGCATTTATGGTGTTCACGGATTTACTCTAGACCTACAACTTTATTTGGAGGAAAAACGGATCACTCCTTTATTCGACAGTATGTGTAAAAGTTTTGTTGAACCACATCCCTTGGTTTATAATAATAGTTAGTAATCGTTACGTTTCTATACAATTGAAAATTTATTTACGTCACATCTAAGTAGTAATATGATTTTTATTGAATGGTATTTATAATAGGATTTGATTACCTACCTTCTGGTACAATTTATTTTAGGAATTCTTCTTACTTAATCGTTTCATCATTTTCTTAAATGTTTATATTCTAGAAAAGGCTTTCTCATGACTCCAAAGTTATTCTTGGGTGTTTTTAGAAGAGTGGAGGATAGTAAATATTTGATACTTTAGGTTTCATTACGTCAGTACGAGAGTCAGCTGAATTCCCCATATTACAAAAGATGTCTCTGCAAAAGTCGCCAGCCGGACAGGTTCTTTTTGCGTATATAATATGTAACAGTTATAGCTTCCCGATCGCTTGCTATAAAGTCGTTGTAGGAAATGAAGACATAGGCTCTCATTTCTTTCTCCTTCTACTGTGAGGTACTGAATTCTAAACGCTGCATCGCAACAGTAAAGAAATAACGATGACTCATTTAGAACAAGAGACTTGGAATGCTCTATAACTAATGCTGTGTTGATCCATGGCAACGATCTTCCATATTTAATTTTACTTCCACTTTAATTTTAATTTTAAAAAATAGTTGTTAAAGTTTCACGGGAAGCTGTTTCACTACAAACCCTATTGTCCGGGTCTTGCACCCAGTGACTTTCACCTGTTCTTGTAATTCATGAAATTCTTCTCTGATCACCACTTTCCAACATATCAAAACTTGCAGACAGCTGCGATAAGTTGTTTCTATTCAGAGGCGAAATGCTTCTACAATACTAGACTGCAAATACTCATCTCAGGTATAAAGACTCCCTGTAGTTATTAAATTGGGAAAATAGATGAAATAATATTACATCTTTTATAATACATCTGCTAATTATGTATTGTTTCTTTATGCGAGCTGTCAGAAATTTACTTTCCTGATGAATCATAGATAACGCAAAAGGATTTATAGTATTAATAATTTAAAACCATTGAAAAAGTAGAAAAATTCGAAAACAAATATTTAGAAGACGAAAGCGATTAAAGTGATATGGAATGTTCGGTCACAAAACCTTAAAAGTTAGGGAATGCGCTATCTAATTCACTATCATTTCGGATATTTACCCAATGAAATATTTTGCGAATTTTTCATATTGTTTAAAATTTATTATTCAAAGTTTATATGTGAAAAGCATGGCATGGTTGAAATATCTCCGTGGTTTATCTGTTATTAACTGAAAACGAAAACAGCATTTTATTGTTTGTTGCTTTCTTTCAATAAATTTTATATGAGAAAGAAATATCAGCTAAAGTGCTTTTAGTGCCTGATATATTTGCTTTACGATAAAGATAAGAGACCTTTGCATAGAACATTTGTTATTTCCTACCCATAAATTTTTTTAAAATAAAATATTAGCAGAGCTTTTTTTTATTTTCACAAGTTTTAGTGGGAAACATAAATATTTGTGTTCCATTTTAGTAATACAGTTTTATTTCATTAAAGATGACAAAATAAGCTGTGATTTTAATTTGATTGGTGTCACTGAATATTTTAACTTTCAAAATACAAATTAATGTTAAATTGATTTTTATAATATAATTTATGTAGACATTTTTCACAATATTATAAAAAACATTACTTTTTTCCCTTAAATTTTATCAATTCAAGATAATTAAAAAATTAATAATATTTCAGAACAGTTCCCATTAAGCTAATTTTCGATCAAAACTATATAACTAATGCCCCAGAATTTCACGTTCTGATTAAAAAGGGAGATAGAGAACATCAGTGAGAGTCATAAGCACGTTAAGAAGCATGGTTTGAAAAGAATAAGTGGCGCAGAACGCTGCTTCCCAAGATCAAGAAATCCGTGTTCCTAATCTTAAACAACGCCTTCAACATGAATTGTTTGACGAAAGTCCAGTAAATCAATAAATTGAGATGGATTCGGCACTGTATGAGGGCATCGGGAAAGATTTCTTATGAGGCTTGTACCGTGTCATCATATGATCGTTGATGTGTATCAGAACCTGTCTGAGCACGGTGAATTCACAGCACAAATGCAGCACCCTTCACAAAATCGGTGGGTTCCATCTCATTATCAATATTGGTAAATGCCCTTTGGACCGATCATAAATAGATAGTTTGGACGTGGTTGCACCAATCTTTTTTCCAACCACCCCAGATTGCCTGCCTTATCCCCTCTTGATTCTTTTTTTTTAATTTCTTGAACGATGTGATTTACGAAAGATCAATAGATTATGGCGTCTTTATTATAGTACGAATTGTCAACATTGCTACTATGATCCGCGAATATTCTTGAGAATATTTGTCCATGTAGTAAGATTGTCATGTCTATTTCAATGCTAAATTTAGCAAACTTTGGATCCTTCGTATGATTCTTGTAGCTATTATAATATTCTTTTTTGAATACTAAAGGGTACAATAAAATACTTTCTCTAACATGTGATTACTTCGTTCTTTTACCTTTTTAACATTTCGGACAGCGTTTAAAATCATGATTTCCTATTAGATTATGATTCCTTATAATGTTTTCTACTTCCTCTCTAAGTGCGTCCGCCAATTTTTAGTATTGATATTCACTGGTCTGCTGATGGATTAATGACGTTGGTTAAGGATACAGGCTGAAATCAGCACCTACAACTTTCAATTTATATTCATCACTTTTACAACATCCTGATCCATTATAGCAATCGTGTACAACATTTCAGGTATATTACTTTATCTTTTACTTATTTAAACGTTTAGATGATAAAACTTTCTTTATGATTAAATAAAATTCATTTGTTTTACAATCATGTAAAATATCTACATCATTTTCACTTCGTCCTATTTATGAGATGAAGAAATTATTCATGACATATTTGAATATTCTCCGTACTATCTTAAGAACGACATCAAAATTATTTCAAACAGTTGCAAGATAATTCCAGAAGACATTTATTGTCGCGGTGCTGTTAACGATATGAAGCTACAAGGGAATGATGAAAGTGTTATACCAAATTACTCGAAACGTCACTATCATTTATTTCTAAAAGTGATTTTAGACTCTTAAATAATGTAAGTACGAAGCTAGAACTCAGTAAATTACTCGAGACGTCACTATCATTTATTTCTAAAGATAGAACTAATTTTAGAACTCTCGTCAAATATAATACTTTAAGTGCGTGTGTAATTTTAGTGAGTATAATTCTAGCATGGAGAGGAACAATTAGTATTCAAGGCTGTTCGTATTTTGAATGAAGTTTTCTGAATGGATTTCCATTATGATTTAAATTTTGTCTCAAATAACATGAGAAAAGTTAACACTGATTTAACAACTTTGTGTCAAATATATTCTCATCATAATTATTCATACTATTTACTTCCCCAACAAATAATACATAGCTGAATACATTAAAAACTGTGTGTATTGGTTTTCTAATTTTAAAGGTCAAAATATCTTAAAATCTGAATGGCAACATTTGTAGAAACTCTCACAAATTCTCCAAACATATTCATGAACCCGTTTTAGTTCCTGATATACAATAAAATATTGTAATCTTTATCGTATACTAATAGTCTCTTATATTAGTAAGATAGTATATGTACATAATAATCAAATGTAATTTTTTTGCAATGATAATAGCGGGAATAATCAATTATGGATGAAGATATTGGCTTATAAATCAACTAAATTTAAGATAAACGATAGATTTAATTGCATATAGCTTAGACATAAGTAAAACATGTTTTTAGCTAATCGATTTAACTTTTTAATTTTATCTGCTGATATGATTTTTCTGATTGCAGTTATATATAATTCTTATTATATCTTAGAAATAAATTAATGCCATAAAAGTTGATGCTTTATTGATAGTATATTTTTTATAGTTAAATAATAAGAAATAACAAAAGATAATGGTAACATGGTGATAATTCTTGATAATCTTAAATAAAACTATAACTTTTGTAACATGCGACACCAATATTTGAATAACGAATCACACAAAACTCAGTTCTCAGCTATCCATTATTAATAGCGCTACCATAGCTACCGCGTACTTCTAAAGAGATTAATTGCTTCAATTTAAATGTTGTGATTACATATTTCTAGTCTCTTAAGGTCCTCAGTAACCATTTGGGTACTTTTGCAAACTGCATGTTAAATTAAGTGATATAATTTATTAACATCCCGATCTGAAGTACCTATATGGGGAAAGACTGTTTAAATTGTTCTCTGAGAAATGGCACTACCATAGGGTTGATCAATAAATGCCCTGAACAAATGCAATTGCCCAATCAGAAAATATGTATTCATCTAAGATGGAAGAGCAAGTCTCATGTAAAATGCGTAAAATAATGAATCTACTTATGTGTGCAAAATAGGAATTTGCTTTGTGAATTTTATCATAAATAACATTTTTAAATTTTACATATGTTTGTAAAATGTATTTGGATACCATTTAACACAATTAAGGATTTTTTTAGCCATGATATTAGATTTTAAATTATTAAATTTGTTGAGGAATAACTATCACATTTTATGCAAGTCTTAAGAGACTATATGTAAAATCTAATTTCCTATCTTTATTTCATCGTGGTCCAAATTTTTTGACAAAATGCAAACAACTGTCAAAATAATATAAATTGCAAAGAATTTCGAGGTGAATTTAGGCAGAATCAATGACAAAAGTAAAATGACTATACATTTTTTTTTTGAAAATGAAGTATATTTTTTGTATTTTAATTAATAGTTATAAAGTATAGTAATTTTTTATAATGTTGAATATCGAATGTCATAGGCCTTCAGAGATAACACAGTTTTGACTCTCGACTGGTTGGAACTAGTTACTGTCGATAGTATGGAGGTTGATTCTCCATCTGAAATATTGAAAGTAATGAATGCATATTCCATACAAAATAAATAACAACTGCCAGTCATAATAATGGAGTCCATGGGTAAGAGAGAATTGGAAGAAAATAGCAGCATCTAAAAGATCCCGACATTATAAGTCAATTAAAGTGGTTTGCAAATTCCAGCAATATCAAAATTTTCAATAAGAATCATTTTTCAATATTAACTTAGATATCTTGGTCGGAGTAACATCTGAAAGCCCTTTTTTTCACAAATTAAACATTAGTTTCTCAATAAGTGCCAGAACCTTACAACAAATGATGTAACCACCATTTGTTGAAGTCATCATAGTCATCTATGGTTTATGATATTTCATGATCATTTATTTAGCAGACGTTTTCAGCTATCTGGCTGGTCCTTATGAATCAAAACTGTTGTCTCTATAAGACACCTTTTTTTTGTTTTTCGATATTATCTCAGAAACCGTTTCAGAGACAGTAACAGTCTAATTCGAAATGCAGAAATTATCCAAATAGCGACTTAATGGTATAAAAGTTAAACCACATATATCTTCTTTAAAACCCCCTACTTTGTATTGTTACTGGAGTATATCTTGGAGTATTGAGTCCAAAAATAAATATCCACACACTATTATATATCAATATAAATATATTATACCATAGTTATTACCAACATTTCGAGTCATTCCTATATTCATTAAAATCATTTTGCATACTAAAAGTGATTATATCCTTAGCAGACAAGATTAACAATTCATATAGAGCATTTTACAATTCACAGCAAGAGATCAAACACTACAAACTTCAGTTACTTTGGGAGGTAAACTTAAGTTTGTCAATTTTTAAACCTTTTTATTATTATAAAATTATTTTTATTGATTATTTTGGAAATAATTTCAGAAAATCCAAAGCAAAGAAGAAAATTCCATCCAAAAATTCCTAAAATTACCTTTCCAGTGAAGTTAATTATCAAATTTAGTTCATTTTTGTAATTTTAACATTTTTTAAACATCTAAATATATTTGAACTTATTATCTGCAATTATAGTTCCCTGAATTTTATAAAATTCGCTTATTTTTATTTTTTTCAAGAAATATATAATTTTTTTAACTGTATTTTGAAAATGCAGATATATTGAGAAAAGTGGCTTAATTGGAAGATAGATTTTGTTAATTTTTTTTAGATTTAAAGGAATAACAATTCAAATTAAACTCCCAAATTTAGCAATTTTCGACAACTTGGACATTTAATAATGCGCAGTGACTTAGAACTAATTTTAATAATAATGAAAAATAATAATGTCTTTTAGTCCATTTTTACTTTGAAATTATGACTAACCTTTGAAGAAATATATTTAATAGTTGCGAAGAAGATAATCAGCAGTAAAAACCACATCATGTAGTAATATAATAAGAATACAGAAGTTGTTCATGCACAACTTTAGAAACAAGCAGTATCCCATATGCGATAGTTTAGAATATTCCATGTCCCATCTAGGACTAAATGCGTCTTGTCTGACCACCAAATGTCTCAAGAAATCATATCGTCAATGACTATTATAGGCGGAAACCAGAATGCAAAAATGAAGTTGCTCCAAGTCTTCAGAGTGCGGATTTTGCACCACGTGAATATTGTATATATATGACTTTAAAGTGGACCGTAGAATTTCTCTTTCCATCGACCAACTGAGAAATAAATCATGTACAACACTCGAATATTTGTCGAAGAATATTGGTAACTGGATACTCAATCACAGCAATAGCAACTTCCTCAACACTTTCATTTGAAATCCGTTTCCAACTTTTTCCTGGCAGCACAAATAACTACCCAATATCTTCAAACGTATTAATAATCTTTTTCGGTCCATTTTAAGCGTTTCCACAAGCTTATCAAGCACCGACGTTTTCGCAATACAGCTAAACCATTACTGCAGTTCAGATAAAACAATTTGACCAGTAACGTTCGATCATTCTTTTTTATGGGCAAGAGTAAGAATTGTTTTACGGCACTGGTAATTTTAAATATGTCAAGATTTTAAATTGCATAACGACTTATTTACCTTGCATGAAAAGCATCGTCTAGAGATATTTAAACTATTATTTTTTGCACGGTTTTTTTTCTATGGTCCATATATCGTGTAATACAATGCTCAATGAAGTTCACCAACTAGATTAGGCTCTATCTTTGTCCTTAAATTATAACCACAGTGTATGCTAAAAAAATTCACCATCAGCATAAAATTAGTAGTTTTTCTTGTTTATCATCTTAATGTAAATAAATAAGTGGAAATTTAGCAAGTGTTTTCAAATATTACCTTTAAATTAATGTTGCGGAGTTAATGAATGATTTTTTCTTCGTTTTTGGTATTCACTGAATTCTCTAATAAAACAACTGATAGTTTTCTCCCTGTCATTTATTAAGTTAGTTTAATTACACACAATTCCAACCGGATTCCTGTAAAAAAAAATTTTTAATTGTAATTGTAAACATTATGATTCACGACAGTCTGTATAAAGAAAGGAAGATAAAGGATTCTTTATCATAACGTTAAACTACAATAACCACATTTTTCATTAAACTTTTTTTCTAAATGAGAAATACATACTATAAAAAAAAAGACTAAGGAAGAAGTTTAATTGCTTTTCTGTTTAAGGACGTTTTTAGATTAATTTCGCTGATAAAATGCTAATGAATTTTTAAACCATGGGTTTTTTTTTTATTTAGTATTAAGAAAAACTTTTTTTACAGTCCAGGCTCCCTTCCTAGGACAGTAAAGAATAAAAAGTCGTAAAAAATGTCGCGGATAATCTTTTTTTATAATGTTTAAACTTATGGTTTTTATAATGTCTTGAAAAAAATTTCTGAAACAGGTTTAAGTGGTTTCTAGACAAAGGCAAGTTATTTTTTTTTATAATGGATGAAGTGGAAAGCATCTTTGGAGATTATTGTTTTTTATGTAAAAAATTAAAAAAGAAGACAAAAGAATATATCATTAAACATTTTCTCTTGAGATTCTTTTCAGAATATTGATTTTCTTGATAATAGCATACTCGACCAGATTATGAAAATCTGAACCATATAAAAAAATTCATTCTTGAAATTTTTCTAGGAAAATAATGCTTTCATTTTTTTTACATATTTTGCATACTGAAATATCTCAGGAAACAAAACGTACTTGTTTAGAAAACATAAGACATTTATTTACAAAGGAAGACGGATTAGTATTGAAAAAAAATTTAGAAAAAAATTAAGATATATCTGCTATTTATCATAATCAAATAAAAAAATTTGCTCAAAATCAGTTCTTTAAAATCTACTATTTTGTCGTCATACTAACAAATATCTCTTATCTTTGCTTTCCTATTGAAAAAAAAAAATATATGAATGAAGTTCTAATGGTCTTATCTGTATAATTATGGAGATGTACGAAAAGATATTCCAGATGATATTTTTTTTAATTCTGTGAAATTTACTTAACTTTCATTTTCTAATAATGAAATTCATTCATTTAATGACATATGACATTTGCTAAGAACGCCGTGGCAAATTCATTTTGCGCAACCCTCAGCAGATCCCGTCAGGTTTTAAGACAGTTTATTGTTAGATGCTAGACGCAATTACTGTGTCTTATTTGCTATGAAGTAACCACTTTGGGTTCTAATGTGAATTGAGTTACTTTCACTGAGATCTTGATCACGAGAATAATATTTTATTCTTTAAAGTTGAATGAAATCTTTAGATTATAGTAGATTTTTTTAAAATATTTTTTGAAAATAATTGACTTAGATTTATGGAATGTTACATATTAAGATATAAATAAGTGAAATAATTTAGAAGAAATGCTTAAACTAAATGCATTATTCTTTAAAAATTCTAATTTTAAAAAAATTAAAAATATTTCAAATATTCTAATTTTTTAAAAAAATTTGCATATTTGTTTTTTTTATTTTTATTATGAAAAAAATTAATATATGAAACAAAACATGGCCTTTATTGATACTTTAATTTTTTTTTAATAATTTTCTAGAAATATTTTTATTTGTACACATTTAATTTCGAAAGAATTATGGATTTTCTAAGCTGATATACATTTTTATTTTTCTAAAAGATATTACATATTTTACATTTTCTAAAAGATTTTACATGTTTTCTAAAAGATATACAATCTTATTTTAATGAAATACATTAAATTTACAATAGGGATCTGTATTATACATTTAATTTATATCTTTAAAAATTGAAATATTTGAAGTAGTTTTCAAATACATTTAAATCTGAAAAAAATATGGTTTTAAGAAAAAGACATTAAAATTTTAAACCCTCCTTCAAACACATTAACTATTCACGTTATTTAATAATGCATTTCTTCATGATATTTCATTGATAAAAACAATTATTTAACAATTAAAATGTCAAAAAGAGAAAATTCACAGTGTGGTCATTTAATACCTATTTTAAATCTACCAAAAGTCTAAAAACTCTTTTAAAAAATAAATTCTTGAGCTTTGTTTGAACAACTAAATGAAGAGCTTTCTAGAAAGATCAATTAACGCTTAACTGGGGAGGTGCGGTCTGTCAGACATCTAAAGATGGGCTTTCGGTCACCCTTATTCTATTTTTAGCTCAATCGAATGGATTGACCCGGTAGCTTCCTGTTTCGTGACCTTCAATACACATGCACTTTTCCGGCCAGTTTCAGCGGATGCTTTTTTAAATATGTCAGCTATTTCTGAGAGCGACGTCTGTGAGACCATAGCTCCCTTTTAGTGTAACGGTTTTATACAAGGCTTAGCAGATGGTTCTAAAACTTGGTGCTTGAAACATCATCCAACCTACTGATCCTCGTTATAAAGAAGAGTTCCAGGGACTTTTAAATGAAGCAGAAAGTGATTTTAGTGATGGGGATGATTGTACAGAAAATTCTCATTCAGCTGATTCTAATGCGTATGTTCAATTTTTCTACTGATAAGATACTTTGTAAAAAAATGCGGTTTCTTAGACCGCACCTCTCCAGTTAACTCCTAAATTTTTCCATCCCCATTTAAGGGTTAAATAAGGGTTTCCATCCCAATTAAGGGTCACATCAAATTTAGTAACAAAGATATACTCGAAATCAATGTTTTTACTTAATCAAAACTAAAAGAATATATTCTACAATTTTAGCATAATATTAGAATGTAATGCAATTTGTTTGGTATATGTTAGAAATTTTCATAGTTACGAATGATATTAATGATATTTCAGAGATATTAAACGAAATACTTTAGTTCAATATTTAGTAGAATTTTTTTTTTCGTAATTAGCCTACTGTGATATAGTCGATTAGAAACAAGCTTATAAATAGATGCTTTTAAGTAGAAAATTAAATGTTATAGTAGAACAAGAGAGAAAAATTTAGAGAATAAATGTAAATAAAAACGAATATCAGCTTTTAAAATTACTGAAAAATAATTTGATGAAAGAAAAACTGTTTCTCATTCATTAGTTAAAAAAACAATAAGGAATTCTGGGATGATAGAAGAACTGTCTTTCATCCAATCAGTGTCTCTCTTTTAAATTGTAGTTGATTATTTGCATATTGATTTTATGCTTATAACAATATTATTATTTAATTATAATGCTTTGAATACCAAATGCGTCTTTTTCACAGCTTCATTTATCTATCATTATCGGAAGGGTTTCTGAAACATTTGTTCAAATATATTTATCTGTTTTCAAATATTTTTCAAATATATTTATCGGTTTTCAAATATTTGTTCAAATATATTTATCTGTTTTCAAATATTTGTTCATATATATTTATATTTATATATTTATCTGTTTAAAATTATTCGTAAGTAATTTTTTTTCTTGGTTTTCATCAGTGGACTATTTTGATACAAAAGACTCAATTTATCAAGTGTCACACTGTATCAGTTTAATACTGGAATTCACTACACAGCAGAGAAAAAAATTGCTTAAGATATTATGTAACTGGCTATTAAGCAGAATTTACATTCAGCCAACTACAATCCATCCAGTAAGACCACGCGTACGCAGAAACTATGCAGTAGCAAGTACTTGTCTCGTTGAAACAAGAACTTACTATTGTCCGCTCTTTCAGCGAAGGCATAATCTTCCTTCTGCGCATGCTTGATCTTACTGGAATCTTATAACTGGCTGAGTGTAAATCCACCTTTAGATAGCATGTGAAAAATTTGTATTGGATATCCATAACTTGAAATAGCTCCATTAGATTTCCTTGGCATCATTGAAATAAAGCTAAGGAAATTTAAAATTCTTCGCTTCACAGGTAATGCGTATAGTTCAAGGCAAGAGATAGTTTATACAGGTAGGACAATAGTATTCAAATAAACAACAGTCAAAGTGGAGAGGGTCATGATTTTCAGTCGTTAATACATAATTCTGAACGAAACGCATTCCTCCAGTAACAAACTTAACAATGTAAAAGTTTTATCAGAATTTACGATAATGTTCCGAATTTTGCAGCATCTAAATGATTCTAACATTTTTCTTATTCTTATTTTTCTGAAAAATTTAAAGGATTTAAGGCTTTGAATGTAAGAACATGTAGAATGAAAAAAAAATGCACAAGATACTTCGTAATTTTTTTTTCTTCCATCTGCTTTAAAAACTTGATAATATTTTGCAGACACACAAAATTTGATAAGGTTTTTTTAAGACATTCGATATCAACAAAACTAGTCAGATGTAATTTATTTAGTCTGCTGTTTGTCTCCTACTTTTCGACTGAATGTCTTCAGACACTTTTATATCCATGATTTTATTAACTCTGGAACTGGAAACATAGTTTCTATCTCAGTGAGTCTCAAAATAAGCCAGCATTTATATGTGTACAGAAGTAATCTAATTTTATGAATTTGGATCCATGATGATCTAAATTCTGATCGCAGGTTCTAGGATGCCAAATAGAGAGTAGGAAAAAATTCTGATATCCACACCTGATGGGGGGGGGGGTAAATTAAAGACAACAAAATCGTTAAAATTTTCAAAATAAAAAGGAGATGTTTTAAGTAACATTAATAAAATATTTTGATGCTATACATTTACTGACTACCTTTCAAGTTGATTCATCTCCATACTCCATGCTGATGAATTATTTTATCTTTAGAAATGCTGAAAATCTCATATTTCTTGAATTTTTAAAGAATTGAAAATTATTACTCTATTAAACTAATAAATTTTAAACAATAGAATCTAAACTTTAAATTTAAATAAAGGGCATTATTTGAATTTAATGCAAAAATGATTTGTTACTCTTACCCTAGATGGATAACTGGTGCTTATATTTGCATAAAAATGCTGAGAATTCATTTAATATTTCTTTATTAATTCGTTTTCTTCTCTTTCTGTTTGCTCATGCAAATATTAAAATCGATATTAGACTAACTTTTCAAAAATCTGGTGACATGAAACTTCAACATGGGAACTTCAACAGAAATGGATAACAATGCAATTTTAACTCGCCTTTTTGATCACCTGTTCATTGCAAATTTTACAACCGATTAAAAACTTTCATTACCGATAGATGACGCCATACCAAGTCGTTAACTCATCGGGAAATTAGTTTCAAATCTATTGCAAAATTTCACACACACAAGACTGATCAACAGAAAATAATTATTTAAATGAAAAAGATTAATGTGCCATGATTTTGAAACGGATTAAAAAGTATAAAATAATTTCTCTTAGAGATTGACAAATTGGTAGAAATTTATTTATCAAGGTGAGTTCAAGCAGTTAGTCTAAAAATATAGCATATTAAATATTTTTTTTAATTAATTATTTCTTTAAAATTAACTATTGGAATTAAATTTTTAAGGTTTTAATTCAATTTATATTTTTTTTTTCATATAAAATGTCAGCAAAATTATTAAATTCAAAAACTACAGATGCTCAAAATATTTTTTCAAAACAGTGAAATTCAGGTTTGTTCCATTTAATGCGAAATATCTGTTTGTGTTTAAAATTAACTGTTGGAAATAAATTTTTAAGGTTTTAATTTAATTTATATTTCCTTCATATAAAATGTAAGCGAAATTCTTGAATTCAAAAATTCAGAACACCCGAAACATATTTTTCAAAGCATTGAAATTCGAGTTTGTTCCATTTAATGCGGAATATCTGGTTACCTTAGTAGAATTTTTTTTTATTAAATAATATTGATGACAACCTACTGATGAGATAGTAATTTCGCAAAGCAAAGACAATACATAAATATGAAAACGACAATTAAAATCAGTGTGATCATTATAAACTAAGAATATAAAATTATAGTAGACATTTTGATAGACTTGTTACGTTAACATTTATTAGAAGTGAAGTACATAAGAACTGAATAAATCTATTGTGATTTTCAAAAGTTGTCTTCATGGGAAATTCATTTTTAATTCTTTGTCATTTGTAATAACCTTTCACTGTTTCTTTCACGTGTAATTAATTTTTGTTTAATTATAATAGAAATTTAATAATTATTCGGGAGAAAGTTGTCACCGAAACATAATTGTCTACGACTTCGTTGAACAATTTCTTCCCTCGCACTTCTGCAGCGAAAGATTTTTTTCTTTTCATTAACTGTTCGTGAAGAATACAAATCTCCCTTCTCTCACTCTCACTTTAATTCTTCGGGCTAAAAATCTTTTTTTCCTTCAATTTCAAAATGATTTTTCTAACACTTTTGAATTCTTGAAACTCTCTAAATATACATTATTCAACAAACAATTATAAGGGAAGTTAATTCAATCTTTAACCTGAAATAAGTTGTTAACTTTAAGTTCAGTAATATTCTCAAATGTAATCAATCCCTTGAGTTTGTATTGAAAATATTTCAATTATTATTATTACTGTTGTTTACATTTATCAGCAGTTTTAGAGTTGAAATTATTATATTAGTATTAATTCATTTCCGTTACAATAATCTGTAACAAAATTATCAATCGAATTTAAGAAAATAATCAGTTCCTGGCTTAGATTTTACTTTTTGAAACTATATATCATGTTTATACAAGATGTTGGGTCTTTGAAGTAAATAAACTTAAGCATAAAAACATTTCATTATTCTCTAATTATAGAAAAACATGCTTCCTAAAAGAAATTAGAATATCAAATTTATCAATTTTAGTTTCTTATTTTAACCGTACAAAATACACGAATAAAGAGAGAAATTTATCAGTTTTCTTAGGCCCTCCTCGATACCTGATTTGTTTTTGCCTTCTTTTATACAAGTCACTCATCAAAAACAAATTGGGATCGTCGAAAACATACGAATATATAAGATAAGATAAAACATACATAGATATAACATAAGAAGAAAATATATTCAAGAATTTGATGAATCTCCACGCTTTAGACAATCCTTAGTTCAAAAAACACATTTCTGGAATTTTTTCTGAGCTTTACACCAAGTTTGTAGATTTTCTATCAATATTTTCAGCATAATCCATTCAGAAGAAATTTTTCTGCTCGAATATAAGTATTTTAAAAATGAAAACAGTTAGATGGAAAAAATTTTGTAAATATACATGACATATAAAAAATATATATATGTACTACATTTGAAATCAAATCCATCAAGGGGGTTGATCATCTGTCGATCTCCATTTTTGCATTCATATAAACAACACAATTCAAAGATGTAAAAAAAGGTAAATAAAATTTGATACAGTTTTAGCATTTAGAGATCAGATTCGTATCTAGTTTTGAAATATACCTGTCAAAGGGTTGAGAGTCTATTAGTCTTTGGTATCGTAAGCATGTAAATGCGATAATTAAAAATTATAATAACTTAAGTATTCAAATTTAGTTCGTGATTTTTATTTTTACTAAAGCTGTAGTTTTGTATCAAATTTCGATTTTCGGTCGAAATAGAACCCAGCGATTAAACGTCAAAAAATTCACCAATGATCACATATTTACAGGATCTTTCATAACTGTTGTTCGACAGCAGCATGCAGTTTAATAATAAATAAGTACATTTATTAGGGAATATTCGTGGAAGTTTCAGCAAGAATATGCAAGAAAGTTTCTGGCAATTTTAAAAATCAACTCCATATTTAAAAAAAAATATTTGAAATATTTTTTTATTTTTTTTTCTTGAATAAAGACTGGAACATAATTTACAAAAATCCCCTTTTTTTTAATATGGTTTATTATTAAAAGTAATTCGCAACCAATAAATACCACTTAGCTTTAAATGAGAAAAAATTATCACCTTCATAAAATTCTATAATATTAAAAAATACAGTTGAATTTTATAATCATAATATAGAATTTTCTCAAATTACCTTTAAAAATAATTCGTTATTAATACAAAAACAAAAATTTGTTGCAAACGAGTATAACAATTGATCTGATATTTAAAAAAAATGTTTACTTTGTGATAATTAAAAATATGATTACATATTATATAAGAAGTAATAAGAAAAAATTTTGGAACAATTTTTATGTTTAATAAAGCACAGCCCTACACCACCTTCTTATTTCTTTTAATTTATCTATTATAATTTTAGAATTTCGCTTCATCTTTTTCTCTGCATATGGAGGCATGTATCCTTCGTCACTCAGTGCTTGATTAATTATTACATTAAGTTCATCAAAAATTAGTCAATTCTATTTTTTTTCTAATTAAATATCTCTTCCGATACATTTGGAAAAAATATTAGAGAAAAAAGTGCAGAAAATATAATAGAAAAATATCTCAGCATTCGTTTTTAGAGAAATATCTGAAATTAAGTATTCCAAGTTTTAATTTATTTTTAAATCTGAGCATCAAATATAAAATATAAATACTTTAATGCAAATTTAAGTAAATTGCTTTCAATCTATCCTGATTATTTTTTATCATCTAAAGCCAAAACTATTTACAATTATCTGCACTGAACAAAACTTTATGCATAATGGTGGCGACAACGCGCACAAAAACTATGTCTATAACAAATGTTTTATAATCAAATGGCCAAAAGCACTTCTACGTTATTCAAGTGACTATTTTTAATACGGCAATGATAAAAAAAATTTATGATCAGACCTACAAACAAAACAATAGGAAAACGCAGCGATAAATTAAAAAAATATCAATATATTTTTATTTTTATTCAGTACTCAATGTGCCATATATACGTTATAAATTGATTAAATAACACCGCCATTATGTATTCGTATTGGCATTAGCATCCATCTTATTTTCTACAATTTTATTTTCATAATACTATAGAAGACAAAACCTGTTATGATACTTAAAAGTGAACCGGGAATTTAAGTGTTAATCTTCATTTATAAGAAACATAAAAATCATTCTCTCCATTAAAATACATTATTGATATTCTATTGCAATAGATCCCCTAAATAAAACATTCATTTCATTCTCCAATCACATACAAAAAGTAAAAATCCAACTGCTGAAGAAGCAGAGTAGACGGAAAGTAGTTCATTATTTAACATCTAAGGAGAGATATCAGTTAAGAGCGTAAACTACTTAAGAAGTGAGTTACGTGAGAACCAAGCCAATGATTCATTAGATGCAGTTATCTATTAATCAGTCTGGAAGAAAATGTGGTGTTAATGGTAAGTTATGTTTTACTTTCAGTATCATGGATTAGTTGGCGGTTTGATCATTTCTAGAAATACCAAAAGAGACGACCGCATCTTCTTCTTTGTGATAATGCAATAATAGTGTGTTCTCTCTATTCCCAGTGTACTTCTACAATTCTCTGCTTTTCTGTTTATTTCCGATCACATGGTGAAGAGATACGATAATGCATTCTGAATCTTTTCCCATTGAACCTAAAATCTATCAGCAATCTAATATTTTAAACATTCTGGTCTAAATATTTCTAGATTTGCAAGTGCTTTTTCAGAGTATATTTGTTAGTTATTGCCTATCACGTAGTGAAGTGTGATGCTAGTGCATTTTTAGATCTCTTCCAAATGACCGATTGAATCGAGAATCTGTCAGTAATTTAATTTTCTAAAAATTTGACCTAAATAACTAAAAAGTTGTAGTTTGAACTAATGTTTAGGTGCAAATGTCACGTAGTAAAGTTCATCCAAATAGTTATTTGCAGTTTTTCAGTCATCACATTCATACACGTGTTGAAGGTTACGTGTTCCTATCATAACTGTCACCAACCTTGGGAGAAATGAGTTTCCGCTCAAAATATAAAGAGGATTAAATAAGTTACAGGTATAGAAAAAAGCGACTGCTGTAAATTCTGCTTGTATTTTGGTCCAGGCCAAAGTGATAACTATATTCAAATTGTCAGTACAGTCATAATAGTTCAAAAATAATACTATTCTATAAGTAGGGAAACTAACAGTTAGTTGTAGCAGGTACAACACGCACTTCCGGCAGTGTTTTTTAAAGTTTTTAATCCGAGATTTTAGTAAAAGTGATTTCTATAATCGAGCCTATTAAATAAGCTTAGATAGCATCCTCCGAAACGAATAGAGAAAAGTTATGTGCAGGCTCTCCCTTTTAGCTCATTAATGGAAAAAAAGATAATTAATCTCGTAGAGATAATTAATTAATCTCTGAGATAAATTAATTAATCTAGTAAAGAAAGTTTTTATGTATTTATTTTGTCTATGCATCAGGTTATAAAATGCACTCTTAAGTTTTTTAATAACTGCAATATTAGTTTACAAATCAATACAAATGTCTGAAATCATACGATGGTTCATGTTGTTTTCCTCGTGTTTCCATTTGGCTAGTTAAACTTTCTGCCTTAATTGATATCATGAAAATTATTTTATTCTTCTTAAAATAGAGTAATTAATGGGCAGTTGCAAATCGGAAGAAAGAAATACAAAATAAATGAATATTTAAAAAAATGACAGAATGGAAAGGAAATTCACTATGCATACATTTTGAGCAGATATTATCCAATCACATTAAAACACGCCATTGAAAAATCCATGCATATTTAATTTTTCACACTTCTTTAACATTTTATTGAGAATACTGAGTTGTTAGGCATTCAATGGATAACCGTTCATATGAATAATGTTCATCAAAAGATTCAAAACGGTATTGAACTGATCTTAACGATCAAAGGGTTTTGTAGATATTCTCGGACTAATAATGATTTATCTTCTGGCTTTCCGTTCATCGCCACTGTCCTCATGTTATATGCCATCATCACTTCGATTCATCTGTGTTTGATGGTTCCTTTTGAAGTCTTTTTTAATTGTCTCCAAATTTATGTCAAAACTGAACTAAGTTCCCTAAACTTTTTCAAAAATTTCTACTGACTTCTTAATGAATCACGATCATCTTCTCGAATTTCCCTAATAAAACATTCATGTTGAACCACTTGGACATCGAAAATCATCACTACAAGCAAATCCTGATAAATATAGCCGATTTCCTTTGCCTTCAGTTATGAGATATCATTACATTCGTTACTACTACAAGTGTCAAAAACTGCATTTTATTCAAAAATTTGGAAAGCTAATATATATAACAATAATATATTAAAATAAAAATAATTAAATTAGTCGGCTCAAGCTTAAAAAAAATATTGAAAAGCGGCCGATCAATTGGCTCCATCACCAAAGAGCTTCCCAAGCGGAATATATGATAAGTTATAATGATGACGATTAAATAGTTAGTCAACTGATATTTCACGAAAATATGAGACAAATCCAAGCATGACATAAAGAATTTGTTAGAGGAAAATGAAGAAGAAACGGAAAATGATTACCATTACTTTATCTCGGATTCAATTTTCTTTGGGTTTCACCATTGTCATCACATATTCCTCTCAGGTTTCTGAAATTGTTGTTAACAAATCACAAAAAGGCGCTACTAAATTGTAACTTAGAATATTTCCAGGTTTCTGAGTTCCGTAAAGAATCATAATTTGTTTTCCCGTTGGGTACTTATTACAGATAACAGAGACAGAGATAAATGGATTTTTTAAAGGATTAAAAAACACTTCATAAATAGGGATGATAAAAGAAATTATAACAATTACTTTCTCTCTTTCTAAACTATACTATTCTTGATAAGTATACTGCTACGAATAGTATTGTTTTCATTTTATTTGCACTATTTCATTAAGTTTTCTTGTTGATAAACAATAGTGCTTTTGTTATCTATACTGGAGACGGATTGTTCAATTTTTTTTTCTTTAAAAAATTCAATTGTAAAAAAAAAAAAAAAAAAAAAAAAAAAAAAACATGGAAGTTATATTCTTGATGTAGTTTTACAACTGGAAATCAAATGCAATATTTTGTTATGCAAAATAGAACCAAATATAGCCAGTTACACAATATGTCGCTTAAAATATAGCAATTAATTTTAGGTAACAACATAAAAATTTAACTTGATAACGATTATTGATTGGCTCAATATTATATTGTATTATTCAATATTTAACAATATTATATAGAACAATATTATTCAATTGATTAATATCATACTTTATTGTACAATATATATAAGTGCGAATAGAAACGATAATTGTAAACAGCATCAGGTGACGCTTTTGATATAAAAAAAATAGTTTAAAATGCTCTACCGGGCAGTTTCTTGAATATAGAACTATTAAATTCAGTTCATGGTTTCTTCTTCTTTCAGTTCAATAGTAAGTGTTCACTAAGTTTTTTAAATTTAAATTTTTGAATTTAAATAAAAGTAGATTGAAATGTTCACTTTTTTTTTCTTTAAAACTTTAAAAAGTATTTTTTAAAAATTTTTAAACGAATTTAAAAATAAAAGATAAGCATTTTTAGAGAAACTAATATTTCCTATATAATTTTTATTAATATTTAATTGAGGAATATCATTGAAAAAATTTGAAAATTAAATTTATTTATAAAATTTAATTTAAAAATATTTTTTTTAATTTTTTTAATTTCTAATAATATTTTATTTTTACTCTATATTTAATGCATATACATTATGGATGCTTTATAATTGAAAGAAAATTTTAAATTTAAAACATTATTGTTTTACAACATTTCGAACCCCTTTATTTATTTGCTGATACTATGCAAAAGCGATTATCTAAAAAAATTCTATTGAATGTAGTGCAATTGCATAATTGTGCGTATTTCTAGAAGAAAGCTTCTTTATTTTTAACATTTAATTTCCAAAGAAGATATTTGCTGTAATTTTTTTCCTTTCCAAAACTTTATCAGATTTTTGAAGTGGGTTTAAAAAAATGATCATTACCTTGAATAAAACTGCAAATGTCATCCAAAAAAATATCAACATTTGTATTTCTAAAAGCTAATTTGCCACAACAAATATTGTGTTAAAGCTTTATATATTATGAGCATAGACAGTGGTCTTAATATTATTTATAAAAAAAATTCTAAACATATTAGTCTTGAATTCTTACTTGATGAAATAAATAAAATTAGCAAAAAAAATACTTCTAAAGTTTAATGTTGTAAAGGGAATGCAGATACATTATAATGTTAAATTACTGTATCAGCATTTCCCATTAAAAAGCATTTTCCCCCTTGGATAAGGAACCCATATTCAAAAGAAGTTTTAAGAAAAAAAAATGTAATTGTTTTTCTTTCTAATGATGTTTTTAGATTAATTTCGCTGATAAAATGCTAATGAATTTTTAAACCGTGGGGTTTTTTTTATCTGGGATTAATGACAGCTTTTTAACAGCCTGGACTTCCTTAATTTTAGTGGCATAAAAAATATAACCTTTTTATTATTTTTGATTTTATGGTTTGTATGATATCGTTAAAAATAACTAAGCTGCTTTAAAAGTTTTTTTTAATAAAAGATGTTTGGGTGGGTATTGTTTTTTCATCATCAGTGAAAATCTATGCTTTTTAGCGATTATGTTTATTTTTTGCACAGAACCAAATTAATTAGTTTTTCACCTTCAAAAAAAAACTTATTCCAATGTTTTATTTTTATTTTGCTTAGTGTTAAAATTTCTGAGCTAAATTGCAAAATTATGAATATCATGTACATGAAATAATTTTAATACTTATCTTGATGAAGAATATATGAGCAAATTGTTGCATATTTCTATTTAACTCTAACATAGCACGTTAAATAAATTTCAATAATTTAGTTTAAGTTTTAGGAGGAATATGAAACATCATGATGTTATGAACTTTTTCAATGTTTTTAATTTTAATGTTTTAGCAAAAAAAAAAATGTATAATACTAAATTATTTTCGGTAGTCTTTCTATTGTTATTAATAAGAAGAACAAAAATTTAGATTTTATACCCACAGTAAAAAATTGTATTTTAAATGTTAACATAAAACTTTGTTAAGTTTTACTTTTTCATTTGAAATTAAATATTAAATGGAAAATTAATCATTATCTACTAGAGTCTTGGTTTCTAACTACGAGACTCTAAGCAAGACTGTAATGGATTAGTATGAATATAAAGAAATTTAAAATGAGATCATCTCCTACCTGTAAAACATAATGAAACTGAAACATGATTTTTTTCAAACATTAAACAATTTTTAAAAATTTATCCTGATATTTAAATGAAAAAATCATTATTTTTAAAATATAAAAATGTTTAATGCAAAAAATTAATGCTAATTTAGTGAAACAGTCATATCACCTTTATTTCGCATATAAAATTTAAGATTAGGATCATTCCTACGCCCCACATATTTGTTTATTTCTTGTTTTAACACACATTTGAAGTTGCTTCAAGGCAAAAGCAAATGGTAATGCTATCTGTTATTTCTATGATTAGGAGAAAACAATATAATTATGCAACTGATTTCTATTCCAATAAATGAATGATGCCATTGTATGGTTCAGCCTCTTTGTGGAATAATCACTAAAGTGGTAGTACCCATATATACGATATACTATGCAACCAATTCTCCTTTGAAGAAGAATTTTCTAGTCTAGAAACTCTACACTAATTTTTCATTCATACAAAGGACGATTTAAAATTCACATAATGTGATTTTCTACATTCTTCTACATTTAATGATGAAGATAATATTGATGCTATATTTACATCATACATTATTGATATAAAACTGTTCAAGTCATAACAAAGATCAAGAATGGGAAATATCTCAGTGACTTTGTTTTCCTATCTGCTTTTATATTATTTTAAATAGAGGAAAAAACTTGTAATATCAATGGCTTAATAATTTTTGTCAATTAGAACATGGCTCTTTCTAATAAATCTCAAGGTAATATTGCTGCATCAGTCCGTTAAGGTCGAACATTCTGTCTGTATGAAAGAAATCAATAAAAATTTGAAACATTTGTTTGACTTCCTTCGATACAATATTCACTTTGAAAGTGACAGTTCTTTTTATTGTTCTATAATTCGGACCTACTAAATACAGCTACTTTTTTTAATGTGAAAGAAACAGAAAAGCCCAAATTTCTCAATATGTGTAAGAAAAAAAGTGAGATACCGGGAAAACGTATAATATTGAAATGAAGAATGAACAAAATTTACATGCCATAGAGGAAAAATAATTCTTATGCATCCTATTACATAAAATTTGACTTAATGATAAATTATGAGATGGCCATACCATAAAGGGTCAGTCTTCGAAACTTTAAATAACAAGTTATCCGCAATCAGTTAGTTTTTGAAAGAGGGAATTTTCATTCGTTCATAGCTTCGTAAACTTTTGAAAGATATAAATCTGAATGGAAAGAAGAGTAGGGTACTTTTCGTCAAGAATCAAAAGTCTATAAACTTAGTGATGGTTGTCTATTGATCGTATGCATACAAGATACTTGATTTTCCAGTAGTATGATTTTGATTTCTTACCTAAAAACTACAATCTGGCTTATTAGAACATGTTAGGTATTTTCTCCAAGTTAATGATAAAAGATATTTGGATATTTATTCTCTACAATATTAATAAATCACTCTTGGACAAATTTCAATGATTATTAATAGAAAGAGTTCCTCGAAAAGGCATAATCCAAGAGATCTCGTAGCATGAGATAAATAGGTGCCTATTCTTCTCGAATCGCATTAAAACATTAAGTTACAAATACAAATTGTTACAAATACAAATTAAGCGGAATTGGCACTCATTTGTCCGTAAAACATTAAGTTACGCACAAATGAGTGCCAATACCGAATTTTCATTGACATTGATACATATTGTTTCATACACGTTTTCAACAATCCAAAAGTAATATTAATTGACTGTCTTAATCTCAAAGAGAAAAAAAATGTCAAATTTTATTTTTCTGTGTAATTGCATTATTATTTTCTAGATTCTACTAGATAGTTTTATCTTAAGAAACTCATTAAATTTGGTAAAAAGGGCAAAATAAGAAATCACAGAGTCTTCTTCTTTCAGTAACAATCCCCTAATGACTAATTACATTTGTATGGGGCTGTTTTCCAATTACATTCAAAAAGTATTTTATTTTCGTTTTTAATTTTCTTTCATTTGTTGTGTTTTTCTCCTCTCTTTACGTCGTTTTAAATAATTATCATCAAATTACATTAATTAGTCTAATTCATTATTGACTACAAATTGTTTGGGAAATTAATTTCTGTCTGCGATCTTTTTCCATCCTTTTTTCTGTCTTCTTCCTTTTTTTCGTGAATTATTTGTTAACAGTTGTAAACTCCTTCACGTCTTTCTTCCATTACTTTTCAAAATCTGGTTTTCTTCTTGAGTTACGAATGATTTTTGTTCAGGTATTTTTTCACCATATAAAATACGATTCTAAAGTCGAATAGATAATAAAGTTAATAAATAATAATCGAATAGAATAATAAAGTTAATAAATAATAATCGAATAGAATAATAAAGTTAAT
>JAPMOR010017368.1:258779-288543 GCA_026543865.1 Argiope aurantia
ATTATATTGAGAAATAGAAGTCTATAAATTATATTGAGAAATAGAAGTCTATAAAGTCTTTAAAAATCAACAATTCATAAATGAATAAAAGTATAATATAGCATTTATAAACATTTTGGATGAAATAGAGTCTTCTATTTTTGCTCCAAAACCATAAATAGTTTATTGATGATTCAAGTCAGTACATTTTTCAGATATTTCTAGATAGTCTGGTTACATAAGGTAAAACAATATGTAGACTAATGGCCAGTAGCTGCTCGATATATCGTCCATCATTCTGGACGATATATTCAGCAGTCAACTTACAATAACTTCAGATGATGAACATATTTTCACACGGCAGAAAGTGACGTTTCCCTTCGGCCTTTTTTCCCTTTGAGATTATATTTTCCCTATTATTTCTGAAAAATTATAAGGAAAATGAGATTTCTTGTCTTGAAAATGAGCTCTGGAATAGAATATGCCATACTAAATGTATGTAAGGTATTACTGTAACCTATGTTTCAACAAAGGGACCACCCGCTTCACCAACTGCAGATTCATTTAGTAGCTTAATTTCGAAACTATGCATTTAATAAATTTTGTTTTCGGGACAAAAGGAAAAAAAATCTGTCCACCACCCCTCTACAGAAAAAATGACGTCTTTCATTTTTCTTTTTACCTCCTTTATTCTTTATTTCGTTTACTGACTAATTAATGCTTTGCGAATTTCAAACCAGAACGTGAGTGGTCTCCTCGAAAGTTTCTCTCATATTCTCCAATAATCCCCCTAAATGAAATTTAGGTTTTAGATTAGGTATGGCCGTAAATGTCTTACATGTTATTAGAAAAAATGATCACAAAATATAGATTTTTTGGTAGGAATCTAGCATTTTTACTGAAATTTTACATTAAAACCAGAATATAACCGACAGCTACAATTCTAATCGCAAGATCACATATCGAATTTCACTAATTTACATCACTGCGTTTATGAATCATTGTCTTTACATATATATATGAGTGTATAGACCGGCAGACGGTCATCCCTCCGATAAAACTGATTCCAAATTCGATATGAATCTACATTTTAAATGCTAAACTTGTATGCCAAATTTTAACTTTTTAGCGTTGTGCGCTTTTAAGTTATCGAATTCTTTTGTGCTTGAACAGTCAACTGTCTGGCTGACTGTTCAAGGACGCTGAATGGATTTCATTCGAAATTTAACAAAAATCAACAAATTTGGTCTGAATTCCATACAGCAAATTTCATCTGCATAGCTTTAAGCAGTTTTCCATTCCTAAATAAATATACATAATTCCAAAAAATTTCTTTTTGAACTAGGGAGATCTGAAACGTGTAGATTCATCAAAATGTCAAGTTCAATTTTTTTTATTACAATATTTTCTCTAAGCTTCGTATAGGAGAAAGTAAAAACCATCCTCTGTATTTCAAAATAAAAATCACGATGATTTTATTTAATCACCGAGTTTTGCGTTCATAGAAAAATAAACCAAAACTAATGCATCTTCTATTACAGAAACTCCAAAAATATTCCTTGACAGCAAAAGAAATCGATTGAATTCTTATTCACGTGACAAACGTCAAATGCTCCGAACCAGCATCATTTGGAATAATGTTTTCCGCAATACATCTTACTGTAGAAAATAGGGATGTGACGTGACAAAACAGTAAAAAACGACATGCCCTTCCAAGTTCGATGGCATGCAAAACAGCATCTGTCATGCGATTGTGACATCACGTGATCTAATGACATTCCAAGTTCTTTCTCTCAACTGCTGTCAGGATATTTTATTTTACAACTGAAAGATACTGGCTGGTTTTGTCCTTTCTCCATTTTCTCGAATATTTTCAAATATAAAGTGATATATAATCTGTCCTTTCATATATTAAAATGAATCGTGCTCTTGGTATAGTACATCTTACCTTACACTGATTAGGTATGAAGATTTTAGTAGATTAGAAGATTTTATACTCTATACAAATTTCATTTTGAATTCCATCTTTGAATTTTTTAATCTTCTCATTAATGTATACTAAGGAAACGGACAGACTGACACTGTATTCGTTGATGGACTTGATCCAAAATTTAATGCTGATCTGAGAAAAGCATTGTAAAGATATACCGAACTTTTTATTTATCATGTTTTTTACTTTTTCATATATGAAGCATACAAAGAGGAAAGCATTATAATTTCGATGAACTTACACGTTTCAAACGTCAGTGAGTGCGAAAAATATTTTTTTGAATAATGTCTATCTGTCTATGAATACGATAATACGAAAAGATTTTGAGCTAGACGGATGAAATTTGATATAGGGATTTAATACAAAATTCGTAAATCTTTAACAAATTTTGGACGAAATTCATCCTGAGGAAGTTCGTCTGCCCAGCTGTCTGAGAATAAGCGATCATGAAAATTAGAAATCTAAGGAACTAAATTAATAGAATTTAGTATAGATCTAAGGCATCTAAAATGTTTATCCGTATTAAATTTGCTATCAAATCCCTTCAGAACTTGATCGTTCATCAGTCTGTACGTTCGCATACATATGAACACTGTAGCTTAAAAACGCAGTGAATTAAATAAATGAAATTCTTCATGTGATCTTGAGACTGCAATTGTAGTTTTATACCAAACTGTCCTTTCAATTGGTTTGAAAACGGGTATCCATAACACATATTCGATTTTCTGGTACTTGGATATTAATCGCATGCCAGGGATTAATTACTAAATATCGTACGTTAAATTGCATAAAAATGCTAGATTCACGCCAAAGTTCATTATTTCGTCAGCATTGCTCTCCAACTCGTCACACAATTATTTCAAATTAGCTTTATTTCTTATACTATGAAAGAAACAAGTATCTTGCTTGGGGCTCTAAAAATAAAAATATGAGTACTCGAGGCATTCTCGACCTTGCCGAAGTCCACAATTTTATGATAGGGAGAAGAATAACATCTTTATAATAGAATGGTCAATAATATTTCTGGAAGACCTCTCTCTCTGATTAATTATAATACTTTAAAATTCAATTTAATCCAAATTTAAATACCCATCTAGAATTCTGATAAGTAAATCATTATCCAAATTTCATTTTTCTAGCATGTTGCTATTTTTTAATTAACGTACTGGTGGACAGACATTACAATAATGTTTGGTGGTTACAATAATGTTTCTTTTGGATTACAAACATGTAAATTTCTCAAATTCGTTACGTCGAGGTTTTTGACGGGTGCATTACGTTTTATTGATAAGATTTCTATAAAAGAACATAAAAGTTTAAAATTATAAATTTTTCTCATCTGAAATCGTTATAAAGTACTAATTAAATTTTCATAAACCTACAATAACTAATTTATTATAAAACTTGTAAATCCAGAATTCATATTATTAATCATTTAACTATAAATGGATAAAACTGTTGTAATAGAAAATTTATTATAAATCATTTAACATCTAATGAAGTTTATCGTCTAAGGGGGAGTTAACAAGGGCGAGGTTACAATGAAATCCACTTTAGGAATGGTGTTTTATTTCAACATCATCAATTGATTTATAGAGCATCTGTAGCTATCAATCAGTCTGGTAGAAAATGTGGGTGGTTCTCAAGATGTCGTTTGCTTTCTGTGTCTCTAATAAGATATAGTGAAATTATTGAAGAAAGAAAATGACTGAGTCGAATCAGTAATTCAAATTTCTATGTATCTGACACATGAAACAGGAACAGAAAATGTCTTATGCAAATTATAAAAGTATAACAAAATGGACATTTTATAACATCATCTTTTCCAATTATTGCTGTGTTGAGCTCAATGTAACTAATTCTGGTTCTTGAATAATTAAATCATAACAATGCATCTACCTTTTTCTTTTTTTTAAGTATGTGAAGTATATGTGAAAAGAATGGTTCATTTTCAGAAAATTTGACTTCGAAATTTTGATGAATTCCGACATTTTTATACATATAAAGCTGAAGGACAGACTAAGATATGTGAATTTTTTTCAATACAATGCAATGTAAAGCTATAAAATTAATCAGATCTCAATAATCGATTTAAATTTGATACCGTGAATTGGCTTAGCATTACATAATAAAATAGGAAAAACAATTTTGAAGTTACAGAAAATGAATTCTTTAATGTAGGTAACTATATCAAAAAGTTGATTTTTCTCGAAATTATCAATTACTTTGCTTCATATTCTAAATGTTTAACAAGATTTCTTCACAAAACTGTTAGAATTTTGTTTCTAAGTCTATTTTTTGGGGATGTTACACTGATTTTTATATTTGCATTTTCATACGTTTTAATGCTGTTTTACACTTTTAAATATTATTTTCTCAAATATAGAATATGATAAAATTTCCTTATAAAAAACTTCATAAATTAAATTCTAATACTTACTTTGTTGTTCAAATTTGGCATAATAATTTCTAAATAACTTCTGCAGTTCCTTAACTAGAGAATACACAATCTATTCATTTAGAAATATTTTATGTTGCTTTAGTACTTCACAATATGAAAAAAAAATTGAAAATTTCGTGTTATTTATTTGACGAACGCCAATATTTAAAGGATAGAAATACAGCTTGTTTTTTAGTTCAGGAACTAGAAAATATATCCTTTAAGCTATCTGTAAAATGTTAAGCAAATCATTTGATAAGCCTTTAAAATAGAAGATTTTTGCTTTATACCTCTTTTTTAGCCAAAAGATGCTTTTTTTCTCCAATTTTTAAAAGACTTTTGGCACTTGACTGATATATTTTTGTTTCGTACATGTTTCTTCAATCTTTCTTATGCAAATATTCAAAAACATAACAGTTTTCGAACGTTTTTCAAAAAAATCCCGAATATAGTCGCATACATTAACAAACGAATCTGAATTATTTGGGTATTTAACATTCTACGAATTTTATTACACCTAATTCATAAATTTTCAATTGGTAAACTATATTTTGGATTTTTTTTTCTTTATGAATATAGTAAAGTCAGAAATGGAATGAAATTATAAGATTATTCTTTATTTTCAGGCTTCTATACTGAAATTCAACATATTGACTATTTAAAATTTGAAAAACATGGAGAAATTTATGGTCCAAGAAAGTACTCCCTCCAAAGAACCCAACAAGAGAAAGATGTGAAGAAAGAAAATATTTATTATAAGAAGCATATACAACTTCGTTTAGATTATGTAATATCTCGCTTATTCGAATCATTACCATATGACATTGATGAGCATAGCCAAAGATAATAATTTAGCTTAGCGTGTATTATTCTGTGAAATATATGAGAACCTCTATAACCAAATGGAAGGAAAATAGATAGATCAGTTCACAAGGGCAGATAAGAGTTATGTGACTAGAAGATGTATGCCTCCCCATCATTGATAAGTGCTTTTCCAGGCTTGCAAGTGAGGTTGGACATTTACTCTGAGAGTTAAGATTGATTGCAGCAAAAGCTGAGTTTATGCCGTATGCTATAAATGGAGGTCGTGTTAGAACTTTGTTGTAAGCATTGCTGTTAGTGTCTGATAAATAAGTACTCTTTTGTTGAATTAGTTTAATACGATTTCTAGCTGTATTTTTAATTTATAATCAAAATTAAAGACAACATTTATTTTGTATTTATTTATGCATATACTAATATGAATTTTGATATGTGCGTGCGCACGTGTATGTGGGTGTGTGTGTTAGAATACCATGGTCAAATTTTAATTTACCATCATATGATCGGAGAACGAAATAATTCTTAAATGATGGATTTCTCTATAAATTAAGAGAAAAAGTATAAAAAATAATGTGCAAAAATGATATCCAAATAATAAAATATAGAAGCTATAAAATAAACACCTAATGTCAATGTTGCAGTTAAATAAGAATAATGTCATGGGGATTAAAAAAGAAGACATAACAGTTAGACTAGGAAAATGTAAAATATCCTAGGAAACTTTGTAGTATTAACATATATATTTCGCAAGACTGAAAATCTTACTGAGGGAAAAGCCTATCTCATGAATACATTAGATATCGAACAATCCTTCGCTTCTAAAAAAAATATCTCTGTAAAAAGGGTATGTTAAAAGCAGCAATATGAAGATAATTTCGACATGTTTTCCTTCATTCCGGCAAGATTACGAAAAGCTGCAATTCTAATTTTTATTACATTTCTACGTCTGTTTAATAGAGGAACTCAGGGTAAATTCATAGAACATAAAATAAATTTTTTCCAACAATTAGAATTATTAAACAAATTCCAATATTTCATTGCTTTCATGTTAGAGTGTATTTCAAAAGTATTCTGAGATTTTCAATAAGATATTAATGAAAGCAATTCTTATGAAATAAGATATTAATGAAAGAAATTCTTATGAAATAAGATATTAATGAAAGAAATTCTTATGAAATAAGATATTAATGAAAGCAATTCTTTTATCTCTGAATAATTGTTCCTACTGAATATTCAAGGTTTGCTTCAGGACGTTAAATGGTTTTTCATGCCTCTTCCTGATTTGAGTAATTTACTTCACAAAAAAATTGAGCCATGGCATCTTCGTAGTATAATTTTTATTTCGAAGCAAATTAATTCCAGTTTTTGAAATATTTTTCCACCGCAGAATGACTCGACAAATAAGCCTGATGAATATTAAGCTAGTAGAATATATTCGAGAAATCCGAGTTTTTCGACATATTTTACGCCGAAGTCTGGGTAGAGTGTAACGTTAGATTAATAAAAATACACAGATATCTATAATACTGGTACGAATTTATAATATTGAGACTCTGCGCTGTCACTTCCATGGTAAAGAATCACAGATAGTTTTAGCGAATGACGGGTCAGCCACACGACTATTTGGCGACAAATACGAAAGTTCTTGAAATTGCTGAAATTTCCCGATATATTTATTAGGGGTGAAGTTACAATATCTTTTTAGTAGTCTCTTTGCTTTGTCCTGTAAACCATAAAACACTAGAAGTTAAAGCTGAGTCAGTCGATATTGAACAGTCAGTTGATAACAGCAGTCAAATGGAGAATTGAGAGTCGTTAAGTGAAGTCTTTCTTCTCCAATGTGTTCTCTCTGAGTTCTTTGGGCTGTTAGATGATTTTTTTACCAATTTGCTATTTGCATGCAGTGGTTTACTAATATGAGGTTTTGAGCAAGCTTGTTTGAATATTATGCATTTCTTACTTGTGTAGCGTGATTTCATGTAGAATAAAGCCTCTTGAACTGTTATTGAGGCTTTTGGCCTACAGCAACTAGATGGATTTCGAATATTTTCAATGACATTAAAAAGCAGAAAATGAATGTGTCTGATCGTGTGTCAGTCACAGGAATTCTTCGTAAACGGTAAGCGATAATGACAGAAACTAAGCTCGAGAAAATAAGCATCGACCGATAACGAGCTATAAATTCGAGAGCTGCTACAGCAAGGAGCAAGAATTCATTGCAATGCAAAAAAAGGAAGAATAGGATATTGGTGGGAGCATTTGATGCTAAAAGTATTAGACTCCAGTAGAAAGAATGAGATGTTCTTTTGAGAACAAGCTTCTCTCTTGACATAAATTTCGAGACAATTGCACTTAGAACAAAGATTCAGTGCAACAAACCGTGCAAAGCAATGATCAAATATTCCTTGAAACATTTGAAACTAATTGTATATTACTTCACTGAAAATATAAATTTAATAATAGAAAGAAATAATAGAATGCAGTTACAAAAAGTCTTCATTGCAATCATTTGTAAATTCGGAATGGAATTTTGGTTGAAGAATTCGATGCTAGATGTATTAGACTACATTTAGGCCTTAATTGTAGAGGTGAAAATTTAGGACTTAATTAGGGAGATCAGTCTAAGCATTTTCTTTACAATCAAATTTATTTTTCTAATGAAAGTATTAGTATATATTCTGCAGATATTTTTCTTGATATATATATATTGTTACAAACCTGCAATTCGGCTTAACAGCATAGTTTGTTCCATCAACAGAAAGAAAGTTTTACAGTCATCTGAATGGGACGGAGTCCAGGTGGCGCGTCGGGAGTACCAGAGCTTGGCGACAAACTTGGCGACCATTTGGCGACTTGGCGACGAATTTGACGACTTTCGCGCTAAAATGGATAATACCCGAAACTTCGGGAATTTTCCCGATCCGTCCACTAGGAACCGAGATACGCCTCGAACATTCCTGATTGGTTGAGAGGCTTCTAGCCCCGCCTCCTGAGACCTATAAAAGGGGCTGCAGCTGCCAGACAGAGTAGTCCGAGTTCGAGAGCAGCGAAGTCAGAAGTCCAAGTCAGTAGTCAGAGTGGACGGAGTGGTCGAAGTAGAGTAAGTGGAATTGACGGAGCGAAGTCAGTCAGTCTGAGTTCGAGAGCAGCGAAGTCAGAAGACCAAGTCAATAGTCAGAGTGGACGGAGTGGTCGAAGAAGAGTAAGCGGAATCGACGGGGCGAAGTCAGTCAGTAGGAGTCGAGAGTCGGAGAAGTCGAAGACAGAGTGGACGGAGTAGTAGTCGAGAGTCGTAGTCGGAATCGACGGAGCGGAGTAGTCGGAAGCGACGGAGTCAAGCTCGTGCTGAACTGAGCTGTGCGCTACAGAAAATTCGGGTTGTATGCTGTTGTATGCTACACGTCTCGGCTGAAGATAGTCGTCTCTGTGCTGTATATAGCTGTCGCTTTTGTGCTGTCCTGTGTGTCTTCGTGTAAATAAACGTCGTTGTTTCTTTTTCTACTGCCGCCTGCTGATTGAACGTTCTACATACCATATCACTTCCACTATCCAAACGAACCCCGGTAAAAAAATTCGTAACATTTGGTGTCAGAAGTGGGATAGTGGTCAACAGTGTATGGTGCTGTCGAGATCCCAAGCAACAATGGCTGATAGCGGTAATGGTGAGTTACTGGCTCTGTTGGCAGAGATGAAGAAATCTATGAAGGAGATGAAGCAAAGACAAGATGAGATGAAGCAGGGACAAAAGGAACTTTTGCAAGAAATGAAAGACTTTACGGAAGAAATGAATCACTTTACTGAAGAAATGAAAGCCTTTACGAAAGACATGAAGAGTGAATCAAAGAAAGGCCTTTCGTCGTGGAAAGAAATTTTAGAAGATAAAGTTAACAAAACTGAAGACATCCAAGTTATCACAGAAGAAATGGAAGGAAGCAGCGAGAGCCAAGTGGAAGAAAAGACTGAAGACCGAATGGAGACCGGTGTCACTGAAAAGGAACTTAGCCATCCGGAGAATGAACCGAAGTTCAATAAGGAGAGGAGCGAACAGGGAGAATGTCAAATAATTGCGGAGCTGAAACAGTCTTCTCCGAATGAGTCCCCTGAAGTGGAACCGAAAGTGCCGGCGCTTGGGGATGGAGAAGATGGACTTTCTTCGGACGGGTCTGTTGGTGGCGACCCATGTTCGATACCTATAGATGCAAGAATTGATGCGACCCTGTTTGGATTGGATTCGTCCCAAAGATTAAAGGAACTACCTCTCTGCAAGCCTCTTGATATCTCCTTGCATAGTGACACGGAAGAAGACTACATGGCTGGAATCGCTTATCCCTGTAGTCATGATCTCAACTTCCTTCAAGAATTCATCTTTCCTGTGGATCTGAATAGAAGTGTGATGCAAATAGGAGCCAATGAATCTCCTGTGCATCCGGAAATGTTATGTCGTCGCAGAAGGACCTTTCCAGCGAAAATGGATGCGCTCTTCAGAAGATCCAGTGTGGAGAGCTGCGGACAATTCTCGAGTGTCGAGAATAGACTGGGAAGAGGTGGACGTATTCCCGTGAAAGCTTTGGTGACGAAGGCGAATACCTGGCTTTCAAGGGGACTTCGGAAGGTACCGTTGGATCATCCTGATATACGATTGGTTCGATGGAAGAAGTTTAAAGTGACCAACCGAAACGCCTGGCAAGAATTCATTCCGGAGGTCTCTACTACGATCCAGCGTTTGGCTCCATGGGACATCCTGCATTTTAAGGAGCGGAATCAAGTCTGGATGTACAATCCGAAACGACAAAGAGGTCCGGGTCAAAAGCATTCAGAAGGTTTGGATGGATCTTCAGTCGCCGCCAAATTAGTAGATGATGTCATCTTCGGAAGTCGCCTAAAGCATCATCATCATAACATCATACGGAAGCCTACGCCAGCTGTTGGATTGAAGTAGGACTGCCGAGACGTCAGTTTTTCAAGAGGGGAGCAATGTTACAAACCTGCAATTCGGCTTCCCAGCATAGTTTGTTCCATCAACAGAAAGAAAGTTTTACAGTCATCTGAATAGGACGGAATCCAGGTGGCGCGTCGGGAGTACCAGAGCTTGGCGACAAACTTGGAGACGAATTTGGCGACTTTGGCGCCAAAATGGATAATACCCGAAACTTCGAGAATTTTCCCGATCCGTCCAGTAGGAACCGAGATACGCCTCGAACGTTCCTGATTGGTTGAGAAGCTTCTAGGCCCGCCTCCTGAGACCTATAAAAGGGGCTGCAGCTGCCAGACAGAGTAGTCCGAGTTCGAGAGCAGCGAAGTCAGAAGTCCGAGTGGACGGAGTGGTCGAAGAAGAGTAAGTAGAATCGACGGATCGAAGTCAGTCAGTCCGAGTTCGAGAGCAGCGAAGTCAGAAGTCCAAGTCAATAGTCAGAGTGGACGGAGTGGTCGAAGAAGAGTAAGTGGAATCGACGGAGCGAAGTCAGTCAGTTCGAGTTCGAGAGCAGAGAAGTCAGGAGTCCAAGTCAGTAGTCAGAGTGGACGGAGTGGTCGAAGAAGAGTAAGCGGAATCGACGGAGCGAAGTCAGTCAGTAGGATTCGAGAGTCGGAGAAGTCGAAGACAGAGTGGACGGAGTCGTCGAAGTTGTAGTCGAGAGTCGGAAGCGACGGAGTCAAGCTCGTGCTGAACTGAGCTGTGCGCTACAGAAGATTCGGGTTGTATGCTGCTATGTATGCTGTTGTATGCTACACGTCTCGGCTGAAGAAAGTCGTCTCTGTGCTGTATATAGCTGTCGCTTTTGTTCTGACCTGTGAGTCTTCGTGTAAATAAACGTCGTTGTTTCTTTTTTACTGCCGCCTGCTTATTGAGCGTTCTCTACACCATAGAACTTCCACTATCCAAACGTACCCCGGTAAAATTTCGTAACAATATGTTTCAGAAATTTTTCAAAATATGTTATCATTGAAAAAGTAATTGCGTTTGAATATATATTTTCTTCTCAAATTACATGTTACAGCAGATAATATTCTTAAAAATACATATTATTTAAAAATTTTTAAATCACATTTATTTTCCCAGTATACAAAGGTATATAGAAAACAATTTAATGAAAAAGTCAATTATTATAGGGGAAAAAATTGACAATGGGTAAAATTTACCTTTTTTTTTTTTTCAGCATAATCGGTTTTCGGGGGCATTTTAAACCTAGAGGTTAAGTACAAGTATAAAAATCAGCCTGTAAATTCTGTATATATTTCTCTTTGTAGATATATATACAGAATTTTAGAATTTTTTTTCAAAATACATTATCACTAGAAAAATTAATTATATTTGAACATACACATTAGAATCAGTTGAATGAGAACTTTCATCGAAAAAATTTCCTGTGCAATTATCCTCATCACTAAAATCAATTTCAGGTTCATTTAAAAATCTCTGGGTCTCTTCTTTGTAACGAGAATCAGAAGGTTGGATGATGTTTCGAGCACCAAGTTTTAGAGCCATCTGCTAAACCTTTTATAAAACCGGAACACTAAAAGGGAGCTGTGGTCTCACAGACGTCGCTCTCAGAAATAGCTGACATATTTTTTAAAAGCATCCGCTGAAACTGGCCGGAAAAGTGCATGTGTATTAAAGGTCACGAAACAGGAAGCTACAGGGTCAATCCATTCGATTGAGCTAAAAATAGAATAGGGGTGACCGAAAGTCCATTTTTAGATAGCTGACAGACCGCACTTCACCATTTAAAGGTTAGAAAGAATGAACATAACTCTTTGAGAACAAATAATTGTTTTGAAATAAATTTGAATTAATAAGGTAAATAAAATTAATTATGATAATTAAAAAATAATTGAGTCTATCCGAGCGAATCCAAGTAATAAGACTAGAAAAAAATAAAGGAAAGCTTAAGCATAATTCTTTTTAATGCCTTACGAGTTTAATCCTATAATGACGGTTAGGATGTTTTTCGATCGATCAGATGCTTATTGAAAGTCGATACACGTCATTTCGTAATTAAAGGATTAAAGAAGAAGGAAGCAGATTAGGAATAAGGATGACAAGCATCATTAATATAAACTAAATTTCAGTGCATCGCTTGAGATCAAACCTTTTTATCGCAAATGTGAATAGAGATGCTTAAAATGAAGAGCAAAGTGATTGTGAAATATCCACATAGTCCCAGAAAAAAAATTATATTTTATCCTTTTTCTAGTAATATGTTGCTGCAGTGTTTTTTAAATATATTTATATCGTGACATTGCATTAACCCAAACAGATGCTAATATTAAAATTTAAAATGTCAGCAAGAAAAATTTTGAAATTTATTCTTGGAAAAAGAATTGATTGCTATTTGAAAATAGATGTACCATTTACTGAACTGAAGAAAAGGTTTTTGGAGAGAATTCCAAATTGAAACGCTACTGTGATCTATTAGATAACTAGCCGCCTTTGACGACCAGCCGGTCCACCAATCTTAATGTTCGTTAAAATTTTAATAATTACATATTTTATGCAATTCCTACTTTAATGGCTTCGTCATCAAAATATTTTAAAACTTCAAATTTTGATAGTTATATAATTTACTCATAATATTATAAAGGCCTTCAGTCATAACGTAATATGTATCTCTCTAATTTTCTGTTAGCTCCCGCAGAATTTATACTTTAAATTAAAGTGGAAAGGGTTAATCTGCAATTAATATAATAATATTTTTTACTGAAACAAAGTATTTTTTTGTAATATGATTACTGAAAACAATAACTGTGGGTTTAAACTTTATGGGCACTAAAGAATATCTTTCTTAATTTATGTAATATTTCAAGAATTTGTCAAAAAATTTTTCTCAGATTCATCATGACCAGATCGTTTAATCTTGATGCATTTAAAATTAACAATGTTAATTTTAAATGCATCAAACACTAAGAAAATAAAACGAATAATTTAAAATAATCGGTTGAAAACAGGTTTAAAAAAAACTACTTAAAAAACGATGTACTTAAAACTATAAACATATACAAAAAATATATAACTAACATAAATACAATTTAATTACAAAAGCCTGCGACTAACCTAAAAATAATTTAAATCAAGTCCGCATCCGTTGATAATGGTTGCCAACAATTAGAACGCAATGCACATGCGTGAATTTTCAACGCTAGTTACGGTAACGCAAATTCGTGAATTTTTCTACGCCAGTTGGGGTAACGCTATGCAGATTAGAGATTTTTAATTTCCTTTATTCTGTGTTATTTTAATTCAAAAGTACTTCAGAATGAATCTGAAAGATGGATTAATTAACAATGTTTGATTTTAAATACATCAAACATTAAGAAAATAAACAGAATCGTTTGAAATAATCAACCGAAAATTCTTAAGCCTAGCCTCATTAGAGTGGGAAAAAAACTGAAGCCTTACTCATTTAGCGATGGAGAAAATAAAGATTTTTTTGGCGGGAAAGTTAGTTTTCAATTAATAATTAAAATTCTAATTAAAAATTCAAAAATAGGACCCCCAGGTGCACATTCCCGGCCTCCAAAGTATACATGTACTAAATTTGGTAACTGTTGGTCAAACGGTCTAGCCTGTAGAGCGTCAACACACACATTCAGCTTTATATAAGTATAGATGAGCCAGCACCACCTTATTTTAGCCTTAATTTTGCATACATTTTTGACAAAGCTTCCAAGCAATTTAAATTTTTTTATGTATGTCAATATACAGGATTAGCAATGATTAATTACTAATTGTTAATAGCATACAATTAACAATTATCCAGTTACTAATCTCAAAACCATTAAAGATAAGTACTTAGTTGGAGTTGGAAAATGTTTTGAAATGGAGGAAGAATTACATTTTGTGTTATTTCAGTTCATGAATATATTGAAAAAAAATTAGGAAGTGTAAATTTTTATACTGTCCTCCAGTCCTATTATTCATATTTAGTAAAATATTCATTTTACAAAATCAATCTCTTCTGCGATTTAAACTAGCTGAGTAGTGAAATTTTAAATATTAGTATATTAAATTATTTTAGAAAGAAAAGAGAAGAAAAAACATCCAATCCACAAACTCCATTTTCAATAGGCGTCATTGATTGAAACTAATATAATGAAAAGCTTGATAAATGTCAGTTTGGGCTCCAGAAAAGTGGAATTTATTCTGTTTAAAATGTTAATGTGTGAAATATATCTTACTTAAAATGATTAATAAAATCGAGAGACTACATAAAAATTTACATTTCTTAACTTTTTTAGCAGAACCATTGAAATAGCACAAAATGTTATTATATTTCAGGCCAATTAGTCCTTTCTCTAATTAGAATAATTTGTGTTAGTAGCAGTTATGTTGTTGTTTGTCATTTGTCTTAGACAAGTCCACTGACTTTAAAAGTCAGTGATTTTAAGCCAAGGGTGAAAACCCAATAGCGCCATCTAGGGCTAACAGTACACAGTACAGTAACAGTACTTAGCTACACACACATCACAACCCTCTTTACGGGGAGAACTTCATTCATGCATTTCATTCACTCATCCACAGATTGAATCAGAGAACGATCACCCCTGATCCATAATCCACAGTAGTATTAATCTCGACAAGGAGGACTTTATGATCACTACGGATTTATACGTGCGCCAGCCACCACATACACGGAAAATCTTAGACCGGCGGGGTTCGAACTCGCAACCGCAGGGACGCGAATTCAACACCCTAACAACCAGACTATCCCTGCCAGGAGTAGTTATAAAATTAGCTAAAGGTCTACGATTAGAAAAAGCACTTCTATGAGTAAATTCGTAGATGACTATTTCTCATGCTTAAATTTTAAAATATTTATTTGCAAATACGTTAATATGTTTTATGAATTAACTATATAATTAATATGTTATATTACTATATAGTTAATAACTATATAATTTTATGAATTAACTATATAGTTAATATGTTTTATGAATTAACTATATCTATATGCAAAAGTACAGATAAACAAATGATCAACCTTTTGAAAGATTGGTCTAACAACCTTTGAATTGTATTTGGGTCCAAATTTGATACGGATAAACATTTTAAATATTTAAGCTGTATACTAAATTTCATTTATATAGCTCATTGTGTTTTGTAATTATCGAGATCCTTTGTGCTCAATTAGCTATACAAACAGACTTCCTCAGAATGGATTTCGTTCAAAATTTATTCGATATCTACAAATATTGTGTATAAACCACAAAACAAATTTCATCCACCAACCTCCAAGTGTTTTGAGTTTTTGTATTTACCCTCAGATATTATACCAAAAATATGTTTTTCGGTGTCAGAAAGGTCTAAAATGTGAAGGTCGTCGAAATCTCGATTTGAATTTTTTGACGATACCTTTTCTTAATGCATTTCGCATACAAAAAAGTAAAAAACATGATTTTTGAGAAATAATTTTTATATCATATTTTTTTAATGCGCCTTGTGATTTTTGAGACATTTGAATTTCGTATTCAATCACTGACCGTAATTAGCGGTTCCTACTATTTCTCATTTAAAATTTAAGCATATTCCCTTACTTCTTCTAACAAGACAGTTGTTAAACAAAACAAAACATGTCGCAGGCACTTTCATACTCAAAATGTGATCGTGAATTCTCGTTTCAGAGGAATCTAAACATTAGTTAATTCAGTCAGTTAGTCAATATACAAACGATTAGTTAGTCATTTCAGGGTAAAACAAATGACTAACTAATAGACCACTGGTATTTTTTATTATTTAGTATTTGGTATATCACATTTTATAAGCAACTTTGAAAATATAGATATTAGCGCCATTTAGTACAAAAGAGTTTGAATAAAGAAGAGTAACAATGTTCTTCAGATTAGAGATCGTATAATATCTGTCCCCATAGATAAAGAATCTTTCAAGAAAACGTTACGACCAAAAATAGCATGGTTAATAATCAGGCAATCGTGGTGTCCATATTGTTTAAATTAACGACTTATTACACAGTCTTGTGTATTTAGTTTAGTTTAGTTTAGTTATATTAACGTCCCGTTGTAAAGCAACACGTGGGCTATTTTGGGACGGACCTCGTAATTTTGAACCGCGGTCAGATGACGAGGACGAGACCTGAGCTGGCAGCCCTCTCTCCACACCACACCAGAGGGAGGACGTTTTGCATGACGGATTTAACGTGCAACAGACCCCCTTACACTACGGTTCTTCGGTGGGATCGGGTCTCAAACCTGAAACCCTACGGTTCACAAGCCATGACCTTACCACCAGGCCACCGCAGTCCCACAGTCTTGTGTGAAATGGACTTTTAGTTAAGAAGACATCGCAATATATTATATTTTTTTTTCAATATTATTATTCCACAGTCATAAAAGCAAGGGCGCCCTCAAAATACCGTTCGTGTGTAAAACCTCACATTATTTCCTCATTTCAAACTTTCTGCATAAACATTTTCCTTAATTTCTTTAATAACAAATCTGGAAAAATTATTCTTTGATATTTATTCAGTGCCACTAACTGATTAAACTTACAACATTTTTTTTTTTTCACTTATGATACGTGCTGCAAAAATTTTGTTTCATGGGCGTCATAGAGATTATCGAATAGGCGAACTTTAATTATAACATTCCTATACTTTAAGAAGGATATTATCATCGATAATCCACAACTGTACAACAATTTTGAGTTTTAATATTAAAGGAATTCGGTTTAAATACAATTTCGAATTTCTTTTTATGTAAATATAAAAGAAATAAGAATAAGTAAAAAACTTTACATCATTAAGAAATTGTGTATTGTTACAAATCTAATCTTTTCATTATATAAGAAACATTTAGTAAAGGGAGTTTTTTCTTTAATCTTATATTTCCTTTAAAAATTCCTTTCATTGCCAATTTTAAAGATATCGGAAAAAATTATGAAGAACATTTTTCCTTTCAAGCTCATATTCTAGTGCTAATTTATTTTTAAAAAAATATTTTTCCCAAGTAATATTGCTTTAAATACTAATCCATTCATACTTCTAAATAGGAACTATTTAATCAAACAATTACTTTGCTAATATGCGTATATTAAGCTGAATAAATTTTCAAATGTTGCATGACTTGCCGCATTTAGATAGTAGTAGATTCGCTTGAAGTATTAATTTTGTTTAGTTTCAATTAAAGGGTTTATGCATAACATAATAGTCGTGATTCGCTTAACAAAGCACTTTTAAGGATCAAATAATGACGGACATTGAAACCATGTTATTTTAACAGCTTTAAAACAATTGTATTTATTACGAACATAAGCCTTTATAATGGAGTCATGATATTATTTAATACACAACTGTCCAGTTAATCTATTTTCGAATTGCGCCCTCCTTTTCATGATAATACATTTTCACTTTCCGTTTTCTCAATTAAACTGAGGAAATAATAAGCCTAATCTTTCTTCGTTACTTTTCAAGAATGGAAAAAACTATCGTCATTAAATATTAAATGTAATGGAAGAAAATGGCTTGCATTTTATTGAACAATGGAATCTGTTAAAGAGAATTATGAACAAAAAAATTTTAATTTTCAAAATTTATAAATTTTTGCATCGCCTCTAAGTTGATAGTATTATAGAGACTATTTTTAACTTAAAATAGAATGAAAAATAAATCTTCTAAATTGATACCTTTAAGAATTATCGTGAGAAAAACATCAAAATGTTAAAACTTGATTAAATAAATATTTAATTAAAAAATCAAAAATTCGCTCTAAGACGCATATTTCTATAGCCCAAGGTATGTATGTTCACAATATGGAAGCTGTAAGTCAAACGGTGCGTCCTACAGGAAGATCAACATAAGGATTTACTCAGTGACATACATTCTGCTTTATTATTAGTGGGGATATCTATCATGAAAAAAAAAAGATAATTATTCGATTCTTTAAATGTGGTAAATTTGTGATAAATTTGAGAGCCTTAAAATATGCCACAAAATACACTTTACATAAAACGCCCATTCTTCATTTAAATTATGCATAATTATTCTTCCTTCGAGTTCTGAGACTTTACCTTTCTAATTTACTTTACTTCCCAAATATACGTTTTCGTTATATGTACTGAAGAATAGTTCTTTACACTTCTGGTGGATTCTTTTTTCTTATCCAGCATTTCATGTCTAAAATTTTGTTCACAGAAGAATTTTCACCCTTGAATATTTATTACGTGCTTGAAAGTTTAAAACTCACGCGTATTCGCATTAATATTCATTTCATACGCCTCCTCCAAAGATGCATTAGCATAAGGGAGCTCATTTCATATAGTTACTCATGTTTCCGACATGCATGCTAAGGAAATCAGAATTCTGAAATCTCTTGAATACAGTGATATAGATCCTCTACTAAAGTCCATTTTTGTTTCCTAAATAAGAATGCTTTACCTCTACGTTTTCAATTCAGATTTTTTTTAACAAATTGACGGTTTTTTTATTCACAGGTAAATATTGTTCCAAATAAATGTTTATATAACAATGCCTTAGTGCGCTTGTCACATGATGATATTCTTTGCTTTGTGCGTTGAGAACATATCTTGAGCGGTTGTGTATACTGTGAATTTCGTGCATATCATGATTATTTTCATTGAATACAATTCATGTTATAAAATCGTGATCGTAACTGTAAATGACGTGCCAAATAAATGTTTATATAATAGTTCATTAGTACGATCGTCACATGATGATATTCTGTATGAGATTTTTGTGTGCTGCTAAGCACACAACTTAAGTGTATAAACTATGAATTTCATGTATCGTGATGATTTTTACTGAATGTAATTAATGATATAGCAAATATTTATAAATAAATGTGTATATGATTTTGCACTGTCACATGATGATTTTGTATGTGATTTGTTTGTGTGCTAAGCACACAGCTGAGTTTTTGTATAAGTTATGAATTTCATGTATCATGATTATTTTCTTTGTACATAACGAGCACAAAACAAATCGTAGTCGTAACAGTAAGTGCTGTTTCAAATAAATGTTTACATAACAGGGCATTAGTACGCTTTTCACATGATGATATCCAGTGCGATTTTTTGTGTGCTCAGCAAATACTTTTAGTGCTTGTATAAATTGCGAATTTCTATCTATAAGGATAATTTTCATTAAGTATACAATTAGTGATAAAAAAATCGCAAATCTGCAAGAATTTGTGGTTGTTGATTTTTATTTTATTTAAAATTTACCTTATTATTTTCTTACAAATATTTTGTTATACTATTGATAATATGGCCCTTCAAGTAAAATACCACACAGATAGTAATATTAATACTTTACTAAAATCATTACACATTAATTAAATGAAAATTATGATGCTTCTATAAAGTAACCAGTTTTAACATACTGGCTAGGATAGTTTTGAATTTTTGCTGCTTGTCCCGGGTATAATTAAATTCAAAATAGTGTCTCGAACTTTACATACAAATAAATAGCCCATATTTAAAAAAAGATTAACAGAGAAGGGTGACCTTTATGCAGAAGTAGCTACTTAGCGTTAGTTTAGACGCTTTTATTATAATGATAAAAAAAGTCATCATTTATTTTCCTTTATTTATTTAAATTTTTATTTTAAAAAAATTTATTAATTCACTATTGCTGAATTTCTTAAATATATATATATATATATATATATATATATAAGTAGAGGCCAATAACGTTGCCTTGCTTCCCACCACACTTCTCTAGATAAAAAACTAGACAATGTGCAAAAACTCTTGTCACTTTAGCTTTTATGCTAATACCACTAGCATGCTTTCCGTTTTGAAATCTATTACTACTCATGGATATGAAATCATTGATATTCTAAAGAAATCATGATTGACTTTCATTACTTTAGCAATAAAAACTATATAACATTTATTATTAAACAAATCCCAAATATTTAATATTTATTTTTAAGTATAAAATAATTTGAAATCAAATAAGTAGTTCAAAGCAAATATTTTAAGTGTGCATATAAATGACATTTTAACAAACATGATAAAATTAAATATTTGACAAATTATTTAAGAATAATACTACCATTTTCTATCCTAGGAAAAAATGCTTTAACCTGATAAAAATCAATATCCCTTTCAAATCACGTCTCTACAGGTTCCATGCATTAAATTACTAAAATGGATTGGTTAAACGAAAAATATCTGATTATGTGATGATTGGAGCAAGCACTGCGTAAGTGCCTTCGGTATCACCGCTTTGAATATCATTTTCTTTAATGGGATTATGATGAAAAGAGATAAGACCGTTTTTGCCTCGAGCAGTAAAAGTTCTTCCTATGACGAAACGTGAGGAACCATCAGCACGCAAGAAAGAAAATACTTGCTCGCAATAATTTAACTCCTCTAAGGCATGTCTATTTAATTTTCAATATTATCATTTATTTTCAATTAGGATGTATCATCAATGCCATTAATGCATTAGCTATGCGAAATGAAGAAATATTTACTTCATTTGGTGGAGAAATTTAAACTTTTGGGAAAGGTGACGTTAAAATTCAATCGCAAGTATTCCATACAGATTTTATCGATGAAAAGCATTTACGTTTCCATTATGAAATGTATATTTTAAATGATGCTTATTTGTTTTATCATAGTAGTTCAGTTCTTATACAACGTAATCACACGCATGAGATCATTTTGATCTCACAGTTTCTCTTTCGTTAAAAGATTCTGGAAATTTCTCAAAACTTCTCTTGATTCTTGTTGTCATTTCTTTATTTTCGTGATTGCTTGAAAGGGAAGAATTAAATTAGGATTTATAGAAAAAAAATGGAATCATTCTATTTTTATTCTGATGATTCGGGTCACATTTACTGTATAAAGAGTGCTGTCCTGAGAAATTCCGAAAATCTTATTTGTGCGAAAAAATGCTCATAATGTAATTTTTTTAAATGTAAAATATATATAAAAAAAATAGATTCTTAGCAATTTAAATATTTCTATATAGAAAAATTTTATATGCAACAAATATTTGAAAATAATGCATAAAAGAAAAAGAATGCAGATAAACTTATATAAATTTTATGTATACTAGGATTGAGTTGGTCCTATCCTGCTCAGCACCCCTGAAAAGCTGTTATTGCAACATCTAAGGGCATAAGCTGAATCTCAAGAGCCATGCCTGATACACCTGTCATACTCACTAATCACGACCTAACCCTTCCCGTAGGTATGGCTTTCCATAATTGGAGTGGGATTAAGTCGTAATTACAATATTACTTTTTGCTGATATTTGACGTATTTCTATTCACATTATCTTTTTTATTTATCCCTTGCTTCCTAATTTGCCAATTAGTCAAATTAGGAAGCTGGGAAGAACGTAGAAGGTGCAGATAATTGATAAAAAATGGTTTTAACCTAATTGCTAAATAAGTAAATTTAGAAAAATGTAAACTCTACTTTTTATAAACATAAGAATGATATTAAAAGTTTCTTAAGTATAATTGATTATATTTACTAGTTATTGCATTGTGTATCAATACCAGCATCTGCGTAAATAATATTGTTGTCAGACATGAATGCTATTAAATGATGAATTACTTCTAATAACAATACAGAAGAATCTATGTTTCCATATACGTTGGAGCACAACAGTCAAGACAGGTTTACACAAAGGTACAAAATTTGGTACATGCATTATTTATTTAGAAAATGGGATATATGCCTTATAAGGACATTTTTATTTAAATATTAATTAATTACATATTGAGTGAAAATTCGAAGTTTTTCCACAATAGCTTCCGAAAATATTACAACACAAAAAAATATTTTTATGTATCTTGAAATTCAAAAAAATTATCTTTTTTAATGATAAGAATTCTTTGACGTATGATTTTTTTTTCTATTTTTAATCAATTTATAAAATAATCCTTTAAGCCAATTTTACAATAATAAGTTTTATTGTTAAAGTGAACCTCGAAACTCTTTCATTGTTATTCCTGGAATTTTATCCTAGGTCTTTCCCATTGTTAATAATCAAAACATGAAGGTTCGGCTTAACTTATACTGAGTATGTTTCAGTATAAGGTATGTTTTAAAAACATTTTGAAATTATGTTATACTTGCAATTAAGTTTAAATTTCAAATCAAGCATTGGCAAAAAAATGAAATAAAATTGTTCCCTAGTTTCAATATTGCTGCTTTTCCCTGTGATATAATTAAATGTATAAAGATATAGATGGAAAATTAAGAAAATGGATTGTACAATGAGTGGCTTTTAAATTAATAGAATTAATGAGCTATCAAAGCTTGTATATAATAAATATTTTGCTGAAAAGGCCGTTAAGTCATAGTCATGCAAGATATTTAATTTAAATTTTGACAACCATTCATCAGCATGAACAAACTGATTCCATATGTAGTTAGTAATAAATGCATCTGGTGTCAGCACATATATATTTCTATAAAGTTATTGAAATAAAAATCAACTAAAAATAAATCATTAACAGGTTGTCTAAGTAGGAAATAAATGAAACTAAACCGAGCAAGAAAAGTTTCATAATGCATATTGCCTTGGATCACAAAATACTTAAATTCGTCACTGCTATACCAACCAAACAAGAGAAAGCCTGCTTACTAATTAATAAGGAAAATGTTTGTAAATTAAGCTTTAAATATTATACAAAAAAATCTCATCTATAATTGAAATAAAATTTATATTTTGGGAAAAATATTAATATATTTATACCAACATTCAGTTTTATTAGATGAGCTTATAAAATAAGAAGAAATAGACGAAAAATTTAAAGGGAATTAAAGGGAAGTGTTTTAGTGTTCCAAAAGCGGAAACGTGTGTTGGAAGATTAATTTTCGATTAACAATCAAAATGAATTCTTAGATTTATTTGCATTTCAAGAAAGCTGGCTTTAAAATCAAATCAAAAATTTTATATCAGAATAACGACTTGAGTTTAGTATACCTAAAATCAATAAACAGGAAACGTTATTTTAATAAAAGTTGTTGCTAAGAGAATGAAAAACTTGAAAGTTATCAAATTACTGCTGACGCTTATTAGATTTTTACTAAATTAAGTGGAATAAAATATTGAAAAAGATAAATTCGAATTTCATAAGGAGAAAAAAATTGAAATATTCCATTAAACGTGATATTAAATTTATCAATAACAGTTGAAGCTAAGAAAACATATTTTTTTTTTGTAACTTTAGAAAGAATATTAAAAGGAAAACAAAGTATCCCAAATCTCTCAAACGATGGCATACGTAAATACTTTATTCACATTCAAAATAAGCTACAAAAATTAAAATAAAATAAGCAATCTAAAATTAATACAAAAACTAAAAATGTGATAAAATAAATAAAAATAAAAACTCAGCTGATCTTATTGAAAGAAAGAAGTTGTCATCTGCTTTTCTTCTAAGATGATCTTATTGGTCTCTAAATAAGTTTTCTTATACTTCTGACACATAAAACGTTTTCAGGTTGGCTTACTCTTCTCATGCCTAAGGCAACAGAATTTTCAAAGAAATAAAGCGTATTATATGAGAATGATACAGAAAAATTGGATTATTTTGACAGCGAAATCCAGTAAAAAAAAAAATTTGATCCAAAAGATTGGCAAAGCAAAATTGCTATTTTATTATCGCCGAAGGCAAGACAAAATAATATTCTTTCGCTTTTCATAGGCTTATTACATGTCAATTTAATATTAAATTTCAGTTTTGGCACGTATTATGGATAAACGTAATTTAATATAAAAATTGAAAGTATATATTTTTATTTTATTTTATTTGTACATCTAAGTTTTCAATTAATTAGTTTAATTACAAATATCATAGAATCTAGAAACCATTTTTTACCTCAAAGTACCTAGAAATGAGTTACTAGTACCACTAGTAAGAAAGAAGAATTTCATTTAAATCTTTAACTGCAAATTAAATCATAAATTCACTAAAATAATTTAATTTTATCGAAATTATATTAGTAATTACAAAATGAAATAACTTTTATTTTGAAGAGATTTTTAAACTGAACCAAATTTTAATTAAATAGGTAAAAAAGGTCATCAGATGTCCAAATAGTTATTAAAATTTAATTTACCGTCCATGCTGTTTCATTTTTGCAAGCAGTTTTTGTGGGAGTAAAAGTTTCTTTTGCCTATTATGTTATTTAAGTTAATATTTTTTCTAAGAATACATGTTATAATTTCGAAAGAATAAAATAAATAAAAATGGAATTGACACCATCATTATAATATGTTTTTTTATTATTTTTGAATATGTGTGATATGTTTGAATGCAGATATTTTTCATACAAGCAAACTTTCTTTCGCTCAAACCAATCAACAAAGACACCCACGATCTTTCAGTGGTTGATTATCTGTAGAACTGCCTCATTATTCAAAGCATGATAAGCTAAGAATGGTTGACCTTTGATTTACAAATCAAGGCTTTTCACTTTATGAACTGAATGGAGCTCTATTGAATCACAATGATTTACTGACTCTCGGTTCAAAATTTGTTGGGACCAATTAGTCCATCTGGAAGAACTGAGAGTAGTCAAATAAAGAGAGAACGTTTCTATAAATAGAAGCTAAAATCAAATAATTTGAATAATTTCTAGGATTTAAGGTTATGGAATAAATAAGAAACCAAAGCTTGTCTATATTGGTGAAATAAAAACAAAGCTGTTCATCCAATTATAGTATATTTTGATTATAATTTGATTTGCAATATAAATGTTATTGTTTCTTCATTCTGCAGATAAGAATAGCATTTTATTATAAAAATTATTCCAATTTTCAAAGCTTCGAAAAGGGCTCATAATTCCTTGCAGGAATAACATTAGTAATTGCAAGCGATATTTACCTGTAAATAAATTCTCTAATAAAAAAATTTATCAATTGATTCACCATTTTCCATGTAATTTTTTTCTCATAATTGGCGAATATTATAAATTGTCATGTAAAAGCACATCTAAAAATTATTATTTTAAAAGTTACACTTTAGATATATTATCATTTTGTCAAAAAAAACGTAGTTTTAATGTATGCGTAACATAGCAACTAAATGCATACGGTGCAGAATACTTAAATATATGGTGTACAAAGTATTTTCATATATTTTAACTTAATTTCTTTTTAATTTATTATAAAATTTCTGTATTAAAAATCTAACATTTCAGTCAATATTCATTTACGTTTATTTAAATTCGCTATGATAACATGAAGAGAGAATAACCTCTTTCAAAATAACTCATCCACACGCTAACGAAATGCGCATGCACAAACTCCATCTCAATGCTGTCTTGCTTCAAAAGTGTCAATATTGCTAACAAATGACAAAATAACATAGTTTATGCTAATGAGCAAGAAATCATCCATTTACAAAACAAATATCTGAAAGAAGAATAGCTTTTTATAATTAAAAATAAGCTTAAATTTTATTTTACTTTAACTAAGGTAAAAGAAATTCTTTCTGGGATCAAAATACACAATTATAGCAAAACATACTTATAAAATATTTTTATTTCTTTATTTTTATTTATTTATTTCTTCAGTCTTCAATTGCTTGCTTCTATCTGTGCTAATTTATATAAAAAAAATTCAACAAAAAACAAGTTCTTACTCTTCTCTCTAATATTTCACAAATTTTATTGTATACTCATTTAATAAAATAATTCAGTGAGAATTAATTCAATACATCGCTCTTGAAATTCTTTATTATTCAGGTTCCAAATAAAAATGATTAAGTAACCAACCCACAAGTAAAAAGAATATATATTAATTGCGTTCGAATGAAAAATTCAAAATTCACACGAAAAGCTTCCCTTATTTTGACACATTCATAAATTTTAGTATGTTTCTTATGTATAAAGTTGGAATTTTCCTTTATTGAATTTTCAATTAATTAATTATCTATGTGCTAATATTATGAAATCATGTAATTTTGTGTATTATTGATAACAGAACTTTATTTTTATGTCGCGAGAGTCTTAAATAATTTTTAATTTATCAGTATGATTAAATATCGATTCCACACTAATATATTACAAGGGCACTTAGAATACGAGATTCTAAAAAGTGTATAAATGATACATATAAGACTGTAAAACCTATTTCTTTGTTTTAATCTTATACAATTCCACAATCACTCACGGATTCAAATGAAGTTTGATACACAATAGATAATGGCCGTTAACCCTTAACTGGGGACCTGCGGTCTGTGAGACCGCTATTCTATTTTTAGCTCAATTAAATGGATTGACCCTATAGCTTCCTGTTTTGTGACCTTCAATATACGCGCACTTTTTCAACCGATTTCAGCAGATGTTTTTTAAAATAATTCAGTTGTCTCTTCGAGCGCGGTCTCTAAAACCGCATCTCCCTGTTAGTGTCCCAGTGATAAACAAGGCTTAGCAGATGGCGCTAAATTTTGGGCCCCGAAATATCATCCAGTTTACTGATCCTGTTATGAAGCAGTGCTCCAGACATTTTTAAATGACGCAGAAAGGGATTTTAGTGATAAGGATGATTGTACAGAAGAGTTTTTCGAGGAAAGTTTGCATTGAACTGATTTTGATATGTATGTTCAAACATAATCAATTTTTCTAGTGATAATGTATTTTGAAAGATTTATAAAATATATTAATATACCAATAGATACATATACATAATTAATAGGTTGATTTTTATACTAGTTCTTTACCTGTATGTTTAAATGCCCTAGGAAACCGTACTATGAAAGTCACACAAGCCGATAAAAAAGGGTCAATTTTACCCATTGACATTTTCTTTATTTTTCCTACAAATGGTGAATTTTATATTATATTGTCTTCTATATACCTTCATATACTGTAAAAATAAATATGATTTAAAAAGTAAAAAGTAATATGCCTTTTCAAGGATATTACTTATTGTAACATGCAATTTGAGAAGAAAATGTATGTTCCAACGCATTTGCTTTTTCAAATGATAATATATTTTGAAAAATTTCTAAAACATATCTATATATCAAGAAAAATATCTCAAAATATATTGGTAGTTTTTCATACTAATGCATTCATTAGAAAATTTAATTTGAGTGTAAATGAAATGCTCTCTTGTAGACCGCACCTCCCCAGTTAAGTCCTAAAATTTCACCTCCCCAGTTAAGGGTTAAATTTGAAATTTGCACTAAAAAGGAACAACGAACAGGTGTTACAATGCTTCTAATCAGAGGGTGTCAAAAATTCAGAAATTCATCGTTGATTGTTACGACAATATAGGAGAACTACACTATCATATAGAATTCTGTTTTGTATTGAGAGATATATAAAAATATCTGAAACAAGAACAACACGTGGAGAAGACAACTATAAGCCTCCAGATGATAACATTTAGGTATAGGGAGGAGATACAACAGTCAATCATGAAGTTTTGAAATTTTCTGACATCTTTCAATTACAAGATCATTGCTTGTAGTTTCTCTTTGATACAGATTTCCAGTGAAGCAGCCGTAATTTACCTATAACAGAAAGAAGGAAAAAAAATCCAAATTTTTTTAACAAGAATTTAAATTTAATTTTCATAATACTACTTCAAAGTATAACAATAAAACAACCGATAATAGAAGTCCGTGAACAAAATGTCAGAAGATTTGTTGTAAAAGTGTAGTTAATTTTTGATTCGCCTACGTAATTTTTATTAAAAAAATGTTAATTAATGTTTTAAATCAATTTACAAAATTTTGTAACGTCTATTTTATGAAGGAAAATTTCTGACATGCTGAATATCCTTCAATAAATCAGTAACAATCTTTGAACATCAGTACCATGCAATTAAAATAGCTGATATATTTAAAGCTAATGAAGCAATATCATTTATTTATAATTTGACGTAATTTCGAAGCAAACAATTTTCTGTTTGTATAACATTTAAATTTCATACTATTTGATGTTACATATTTGTAGTTAAATGTCTTTAGATGGTGTACATTCTATGTGACAGATTATTGAAACAAAACATTCAGAATAAAATTAATTCCGAAAAAGATGCTTCTATTTGTGAACTAATCTTATCTAATCTAATCTTCTATTTGTTTAAATTTCTTTTAATTTTAATGATATCTTTTTAATCTTTAAGGTGAGTTTTACTAATATAAATATTACGTAATTTAGAAATCAACATTCATCAATTTTACAATTAGGTAGTTCGATTCATGTAAAATAATTTATAATCCATCAATTCCATATTAGCTTCAGAGCTATTTAAAAATGTATTGTTATATAATATGCAATCTTACAAAATTTCAAAATTCTATTGCGTCAAGAAATGAGTGAAACATCAGTCACAAAATTCCTTCTTAACAAGTACACAATAACTCAAGTGAAATAAAAGAACTTAAATACAATAGCATTCCAAGTCTGGCTTCTCTACCATGGGAATGGAAAAGAAAACAGTTTTTCTGATTGATTCTGTGGGAAAACAGCTGTCATGTTCCGTCAGCAGTCGGAAAGTACACACTCGACTATCTTTAGACGCCGTTGCTAAGAGCTTATGTAAACAAAACTATTGAAGTTCGAAATCTGTATGCATTTGTTTGACTTTATTATTCTCGTAATATATTAACTCCTTTGCCTGTTTTGCATAACGTCAATACCAAACCATGAATAAATTACAAAGCTTGCATTGAAAAGCTTGTCAAGAAATTCTTTTGTTTAGTGTTAGTGAATATGGGTTTCTCAGTTTGTACATATTATATTCCTGGCTCGTTATCGAAATGCTCGACCTGACTGTTATTTCATTATGTTTCTACCTTGTAGGTCCTACTCTCTTTCATCTCTTAGAAGTACATTGCGCTACCCATTCTCAAGCTTAAAACATTGGCATCGCAAGCGTTCTGCGCGTGTGCTGCTATTAATTTGGACTGGAGAGAATCTTATGGAAACTTCGCAGATAACATGATCTGGATGATAGGAATAATGAATGAATAATTTTAACTAATTAAATATGAAGGAAAAGAATTTATTACCCCTCCAGCTGTATATTCCGAGATTTCTACGGGTTAGCAATCAGTTCATTTTCTGTTGCATTACGCGTTTTTCGCAGTTTAGAATGTTTATTTTTATGATTACAGATTTTTGTTATATCATATTATTATTGTGTAACATACAGTATCACTTCACTTTTTTGACAAATGTTTCAACTTATTTCAAAACATTGCATCTAAATAGTGATTTTAAAAGATCCACGTAGTCATAGGGTTAATTAATCTAAATAAATTTAAAAATTTCTAATTTTTTTTTCTTTTTAATTTTTTTCGCAAAATTAAAAAGAAATTGCTTTTTAATTTAGAGTCGCATTTGTTAAAACCTTTCCTGACAGGAGAAAGAAAGGAAATGAGAAAAACAAACTTCTGAACTTTATCGATACGGAAGTAGCTACTGTGCACATTACCTAGCTAAAAGCTGGAAACTCTTCATTCCGCATTTTAACAGAGCAAATCAGTTAATCTGCTGCTTAGATAGGTAATCTGCACATTAACATATTGTTACGAAATTTCCGAGTCTCGTTTGGATAGTCGAAGTTATATGG
>JAPMOR010017368.1:288553-303613 GCA_026543865.1 Argiope aurantia
ATGCAATGAAATAAATATGAAACATGATATATTTTGACAAGCAAATGCATGGAAACGTTTTCTATGATCTTTTACAATACCTATATTAAGATTTGAATTAAGCAACTTTATTTAAGACAAATATGGTTTAATATGTAGAAGATATATACTCTAACTGGAGCTAAACAGATAATTTGTATACTTTTAGTAATAGACATACATCTGCTAACTAACGGTCTCTTCTAATGAATTTCTAGATGTATGTCTAAATGAAATGTCTTATTTCATTTAGACATACATCTGCTAATAAATGGTCTAAATGAAAAAAGCAAATACATTTTATATAAATTGAGTTAATAAATACTAATGAATTACGAATTTTTACGAATGCCCTCTGCCCAGTGAATCATATTTAAAAAAATATTCTTGCGATGCTAATATCTTACATAAAGAGTTGCCCTCCACTCAATTAAATCAATCTCCAAAGCTGACTGATTTATAAATATTTAAATATCACTATTCTATAAAAACGAGCGATTTTAAATCACTTCATCGACTGCCCATAGACGATTATTATTTTTAAATAGGTTGATTTCCAGAGCTCATAATTTGATCCCCAATTTGTTTTGGAAAATACCCAACACTTTCTACCTATCGGTAGGAATCTTTTGCTTTGTAAAACATTATTAAAATATATTACATATTTAGTTTTATTGGAATACTTATTTAAATAAGCAAAAATATAACGAGGTTACAAATGTTTAAGAGAATATCTGTGTTTAAAAAGTTTTCAGATAAACGAAACTTCAACAGAAAAGGATGAAATAAAATTCCTATCATTATCAAAAATACGAAAAGAAATGGAAGACGACGTTTATGTTGTGTTATAAGAAAAATTGCCAAAAAGCATATTGAAAGGTAGAGAAATGCTGATTGTATTTGAGAAATGCTGATGTATGAAAAAGAGCAGAAAAGAATACGTTACCATTACGATAAAGCACAGTCAGATACTTAGAACAAACTTAGATGGCATTTTCAAAATAGGGTATGCATACAAAAGAAAAATAGATAGTGGTTTTTGATAGAATTAGTGTGGTTTTGAATATGGTCTATTGAAAAGGAACTATAAAATCAATAAGAAGATACAAATTCAAGAAACAGCAATAAGGCATGTTTTTTTAATGCATGATACCAATGAAACAACATAAGAAGCAATTGATGCGAAAAGAAAATTCAAACTTTCGAAATCTGCAGGCAAAACATTTTACTTATTGTTGGATCAAAAAGAGAGAACGGAAGTGGTATTTACGCTGGCGAGAACAGATTTAACGACTGGTGAAGAGCACAGATCACTACGATACAACATCATAACACCGGTCACATTTTAAAAAGATGAGCCCTGAAGAACTTATTCCGAAACAGTTTATGAATGAAATATTTATGAAAAAAAGATACTATTGTATCAACTGAATATCAAATATTCTTGTTAAGGCTACTCGTAGAATATTGTTTACAAATTGTAAATCTTAGAAGGCCTTCTAATTTAAATCTTATCAAAAATAACCCAGTTTTATCGCTTTTCAAAGATTTACTCCAGCTCTTAGATAATATTATCAATCATTCTGAAAGTACTAATTTCCATTTCTGAAATTCGTCAGTAATTTGCGTCTAAATTTTAGAAACTTTTCATATCCTTTAAAATAAGTTAAGACTCAATTAATTCCTTTCATTGAAAGTTCCAAATTACATTTTAGAACGCAGCTTTTCAATTAGTCTGAAGAGATCTTTCTTTCCTCTTTTATCGCTTTAACGTGTTTTTTAAAAGTTTAATTATCTAGGAAACGCCGTAATCTCTCTTTAGTGTCTCTCTTTAATTTTAACGTGGCAGATTTTTTAACTAAAATCTAAGCCTTAAAATCTAAATCTAAGCCATATGAATGTGTAATGGAAATTCCTAATGAGAATGAATATTTAAAACTTTCGTTAGATTTGTTTCATCGCCTACTAATTTATCTATTTATATCTTTGCTCAAGCAAACAATGGGTAGCAAGCTTCTTTGGCGATTTCAGTCTTAAAGTATATGGATTGCTAGATCTTTCTAGATCGTAATCAGGGACTTAATGAAAAACATTCCTGTCTTGCTTTTTGAATCAGTAGTTTCTCTTAGACAAATTACAATAAAACTATGATAGGTTGTTTCATGAAGTTGAACAAGGAAAATATTCTTAAAAAATTATTCGAAAAATACAAATAAAACAGCGAATGCATCGTTTTTAGCAATGACTTTTATTCTATTTTGTATTATATTGAGTTTAATATTTTACATATTTTCTTTGTTTATTTAGAGACTAGAAGATGCATTAAAATTGCCCTCTTTTTTTGTTGTTGTTAATACATTTATTTGTTTCAGATATGTATTTCGAAGAAAATCACTTCAAATTCAGCATTTTTCAATTAAAATTTCTTTCTTAAATTGAATATGTTTGCTATATATGCATTCAAAATCGAGCGAAATGCATATTTTGAGGAAGAATAGTATACGGTTCAAGAAACAATCTGAATAAAAAATTTTGCAACTTAATTTACATTTTATGTATAATTTTTTGCCCTCTCTGTTTTCCATCTAAATAATTCACTTCTGTTTTTTTGAATATACTTATTCATTTTTTGAAAGAGAAAACAGTTCTTTGCATCCACCGTAGATTCATTTTTTATTCGACATTCTGAGCCTGAAATTTGCTTTTCCGAAGAACTTCCAGGCTTGTGTATTTATTCCCTCCTTGAAACTCTAACATTTTTAAATAATTTTTCGAGTTGCCACATTAATATTCATTTCATTCGCCTCAAAATATGTTGTAGCGTAGGGAAAAACATTTTATACAGTCACATCTCCAAAAAAACTTTCTACGCATCTGAACATTCGAAGACCAAATTCTTTAAAAGAAAAAAAAAACTTTAGTTATTATTAGTTGCTTCTTTCCTAAATAAGAATTTGTTGCCTCTTTCTTTTTCATTATATTCATTTTTCGCTCTTATTATTGATTACTACTATTCTAAAAGTTTATAATAAAAATAAAATGGAAAATATTTCTTCGTTTAAAAGTGTATATTGTTGATGGCGTCAAACAAGAATGAGAAAATGTGGAAATTAAATTAATAATATAATTGTCATTTTTTTTAATTCCTGAAAGAGAACATTTTAATGCAGTTTGAGAAATGGTATGTTATGTATTTATCCTAAAACTCTTAATAAAAAATTTCTTATGTTTCTCTTAATTTCTTATGTTTAGAAATGCAAATTTGATTTGGAAAAATAAAACCGAATAATAAACAATCATTTCATGAATGTTATTAACATTCAGGCAATGGTATTAATATTCATTCAACACGAAATCACAGATTTTTAAAAATGCTGCAATATTATCTCAGTTAATAATAAAAGAAGATCTGAGGCCAATTTTTAAATCTTTATAATACGTGATATTTTGGGGTCTTTTTTTCAATGATACTTCCGAAAATATCAAACCATACAAATGATTTTTACACATTTTTAAGAAAAATGACATCTCTGACAATCTCATTTGGTTTTCTGCCAATTTTTTTTCTTAAATTTTCAAAGAAAAATTTTATATTTTATATTTAATTTTTAACAATACTTTACATTGTTGCAATGAAATACGGATTATTTACATTGTTTCACCAAATATTTAATAGCGTGATTTACTTCTATAACTGAAAATTAAAGATAAATTACTATGTTTATTATTTGCATAGTTTTCTTGAATTATAATAGAATCAAGATATGGTACGCGTAAGACGACTCACAATTGGAAAACAAATGAACCGGCAGACATGTTTCTACTGGAACTACAATGTCACGTGACATGACACCATTTGGAAGAGTGAAGTGCATAATAAACAGAATAGGTATACCGTTACAGGATTTAAACAATGCAATGCTTGAAAAGATTATGTTGTAAAAATCCTAAATATCAAATTTTTCACAACATTTTTTATTGAAACTATAAGAAGCATACGTCTTGAACAAATTAGCCATGCATATTGTTATCTAAATGTTACTTAAAACTGTATTCTTCTTCTTTCTATAATATGAATCACAGTGCATTTTTTTTTTAAATCTGGAACACAATATTACGTTTATGTCATTTATAAGTTTTGATTTTCGGGACAATTTCAGTGTGCTTAATGCAATATTAAAAAGCTATGCTGCTTTCTGTGATGATTAGTATCAGAAAGAATCGCTCAAATCTTGATCATGATTTTACTGTACAAATAATGATATGATTTCATTTACTTTATCTACAAATCGTGCAGCGTAATAAATAATGCATTACTTAATTGTGCCTAAAATAGATTTCAAAGGATAGTACTCTCATTTTTTAAAATATCAACTCAAAATATCTAGAAGCATAAAATATCTACTGTATATTTATTAAGATACTTAACAACCAGGCTTTTGGAATTAACTAATTATATTAGATATAAATTACTATATATTTTGAATAGCTTAAGACAAAACTTCATAGCTTCTGTAATTAAGCATATTTATATAAACATAATTTATATAAACAAACCGAAATGAAAAGACTTTTGAAATTTTAACTTTGATTTATAGCATAATTTGTACAGGGAAGAAGCGAAGATAAAAGGACACCTGTTTACATCGCGATATAAGAACAAAGTACCAGAAATTTTTCCCGTCAGTGATTTTACTATGAGATTCTGATAGGGATTTCTTTCCGCCGTATCGATTTAGGCAAGGGAATCTTAGATATATTTTTTAAAAATAGAAACAGGTGTTAAGGAGGTTTAACTCCTCGTTCCTGGCATGAGAATGGCGGAATCAGTAATTTTGTTAAGCGCATGTTAGAAAAGAGGTAATTGTATCAGGAAATAAAACATTTTCTAATGAAATTAATATAGAATAATTTAAGATAAAAAAAAGGAAATTAACTAAGATTTAAATTGTATTTAAAAATATCGTTACATTTATATGAATATTCAAAACATTTATGTAACAGCTACTTTTAAGAAGGCAACAACAGAAAAAAATTAACAAATTATTGAATAAAAATTATTCAATACTGAACAAATTATTGAAGTAAAATTGATATAAAAGTTGTTTATTCTAATCGTGATCTAATAGCTAATTCCTAAAATATTATACATAGGAATACGTTTCTAAGTGAAAAAAAGCTTTGATTGAAGTAAAGCATTATATTTTAAACCATTCTAATCAATAAAAGAGCTACTGCAAGATTCTGGTTCTAATAGTTTAGCAAAATATTATTCGAATCATAATATATTAAACAAATCTAAATCCCCACTTCTGTGATGAAAACTGACCGAGATTTTAAACTTAGAGTTTCATTTTTGAACCAATAAATGGCCGCCTTGGAGCCCGTTGATTGGGTGATCTTCCTTAAGGTAAGTCTTGAAATCGTTTGAAATCCTTCAATCAGAAGAGTAGAATTATTTACATTTAGAATGTTAGTGAGTCAGAAATATTATACTACATATGATTAATAAGACATAATTTTGTATAAAATTAATGTTTCGTGATTTTTTTCAACACAACCTTTATTGGCTGAAAACACATTTAAATTTAATTCTTGGTATCATGTAAATTATATTTCCACTTAAATGCTTATCCCTAATGGTTACAGGAATTACCTTTTAGGGTGGAAGCCATTGGATACAGATGATACATTCATGTCCATAAATTAAGGGTAATGCAAGTTCAGGAAAAGAAAGAGTCAGAAACAAAAGAAATGAGACTTATTTGTAAAGCCTATTAATTAAACAAAAGGCAAAGAGCAAAAAAGATGCTATATGTTTGATATCATTAATAAGAATTGCAATTTTTTGCTCCCTGGAGCAAATAAAAAAAACCTATTTACAAAACCCTATATTACATGGTTGGTATGATGGTTAATACATACTATGTCTCCCAGAAGATGCAATAACAGTTCTTAGAACGCCTAGGCATGCTGCGTACCAAATTATTGTTCGAATCGAAAAAACGCGTTTGAACGATAAAACGAAAAAAATGGCGCATAATATTTAAAAAATAAGATCACTTGGTATAAAATATTATTGTCAATAACAGAAAATAAAGATCAGTGTTGGCCTGCGCCATTCAAAATATATCTAAGCAAACAAATACAAGATATAAATCTTTCTTATTATTGTATTTGAAAAGGAAGTATTTCATATCGTTTTTCGACATCGATGATAAAGGTTACTAAATTTGTTTTCTCAAGTATTTTCAGCACTTCTAGGGTTTATTGCCTAATAATGGCATTTTCCGACAAAACTAGCACCCATAAAGAAAAAGTGTACAGAGAAATTGGATCACTTAGCCAGTGAAAAATAAAACGGAGAAGCCTTCTTTGTTACGATTTCAAGAGTCATTTTTAACTAGAAGTATACAAAGAAATAGAAAAGAATTTTTTTTTTTGCTTTTTATTCCTATTGAAATGTCTCTACCTTTACTTAGATTAATATAAGTGTGTGTGTGTGTTAAAATTTCTATTAGAATTTTAATGAAGAACTAGGGAAAATATTGGCACTTTTCTATGATTACTTCCGAATATATTATGTTACACAAAAGATTTGTTACATTAAGATTTTTTTAAAAAAATATTAAGATTTTTTTCGGAAAAAACTTTCAACAAGAATAATAAAAGGGGGAAATAAGCAAGTAACATAAAATAAAGACTCATTAACCCATAACTAATACGTAATATCGGCAATAAAGGCACCTGCATAAAAAGGATAGCGCATTTTTTCCTCTTTATGACCACAGAATGTTTTTTTTTGAATAAATGATATTTTTCATCATTTATAGCTAAAATGCTTCCAGCTACGAACGGTAAAAATTTTCCACTTTATTTTTTATTTGTCACTTGATTTCATTTTCTTAGAGTTACGAAAGTAAGTAAAGGAATCACTATGGTAAAATTAAAAGAATGTAATCAATTAAAGAGACTGATTTTTTTTTGTATATGTAAATGACTTTGTAGAATCGTGTGTAAGAAAATAATTCTTTTTACGATTTGAATCGTCAAGCTATCCTGAATATGTAATAAAAAAATTCTTAAATAACATTAGTTGAACGTTAATGACTGGCAATATAAGGTTTCGAGTTATTGTCAATTAATGGCAACATAATAATAAATTAATTTTATGAATTATTATTTTGTGCAGTTTAAGGTCAAGTGCATAAGGTATTTTGTTATTTTATAAATTTACTAAGTATTTTATAGATTAGTTTTGTTAATACATAACAGATATTAGTATATAAAGCTTATAAATAGCAGATGTAAGCAAAATTTTCTTATTCATAATGGCAGCATTAAAAAATTAAAAAAAAGATTTTGTGAAATGGCATCATCATATTAATATGTAGTGCTGTTAGACTTAATTAAGGAAGTCAAATATAAATAATTGCACATTAAAAAAAATAACTATAGCAAAGATCACGTTATAACAAAAATTTATGTTCTCATCAAGATGCAACTTGACAATATCAAAAATCATTATTTATACAAGCATTATCTACTCATACTAGATTATGAGTGTGCCGCAAAACTAGAAACAAAAATAAGAAACATAGAAAATTAGAAAACATCAAGTTAAATAAAACTAAGCTCGAGGTGCTACATTATATTAGAGTTATATACATTAGTTTTTAAAAGAAATATCGATTAAGTAATCAAAGAATAGATTCACTGCTAAATACGAAGAAATAATTTCAATATATGGAATTAATTCATTTAGACAATTTTGTACTGGAATGGATGTTTAAAGAATTTTATAATCATAGATAATCCAAGGAATATTTTTAAACCACTCAATCTCATTAACTGAACCACATGTTGCAGATCCTTCATCCATCAGTACTCTCTTGGGTAATTTTTTCTTCAATTTAATCAGAGTAGCCACAGACGGTCTTTCAGAGCTGATTGCTTTTGAAACCGTCCCATTATTCAATGCGTGACAAGTTGAGAGCGGACGGCCTTTGATTTACAAATCATCAGCTTTCCAATTTAGGTACTGAATGGAACTCTATTGAATCACGATGATTTGCTGACTCTCCATTCAGAGTTTGGCGAGACCAATTAGTACTTCTGGGATTCAAAAGATTGTTCGAACAAAGAGAGAATGACTCTATAAATGGTGAATAAAATCAAATGACTTGACTATAAGGATTACTGTCTTCGTCTGTTATGCGATAATCGGGAAACTAAGGAACCTCGTATTGATTATTTATATACAAAGACGTCATCTAATTAATAATTACTTATTTTTGACTATAGATGATTCAATCAATATGATTAATCGGTTATTATAAATAGGTATTATTAATAACCGATAAATCCCTTTAATTGTCACATATATATTATTTATATTTATATCATAAAGATTATTTTTCTAATTCTCAAGTAATATGTATGCTTTTAATTATTTTTCCACTTTCTAACTAAACAGTTTGTTGATTTTTATAAATTATTTCAAATTTGAAAAATTAGAACAAGAAGATTTTAATGAAAAAAAGAAATGTTTACCATGAAAGCAGCTTTATAAATGTTTCAAATGTTTTTTTACACCCATAAACAGACACGTGTTTTCTATAGGAATATTTATGTCGTGACAAAAACAGTATAAAAGTAAGCGAAAGAAATTCAATAATACAGCGCAACAGGGATTATACATATCATCAAACATCAAACTGCGCATTGTCTTAGTTTGTGGAATTACATATGTACACAAAACCTCGCAAGATGTATTAAATAAAATCTACATTTCTAATTTATATTGTTACGGAAAATTTCTCCACAATGTTCCATAAAATTATCGACAATTAACAGATTCAGTCTATTGGGTGTATGACCACATAACCAACAGGACTCAATAACAAATAACGACGATTATTAACAAGGAGACACTAATCCCAAAACGACAAAACACACCGAGACGAACATTATCAATAAACACCAGCACTTATAACAAGCAGCAGTCCACAAGTAGCAATTTGGTCCTAAGAACTCAGCAGGAAGAGAGATTCATATCTTTCCAAACGTCTGCTACCCACCACAGTCTCCTCGCTTTAACTGCACACAGCTATCTACTCACTACTATACGACTGGCTTCTCGGTATTTATCAGTACTACTAAAATTTTACATGCTGTGATGACGATAAAATCAAACTATCCAAATGACTCTTTATATTGTCTTATTATTAATTTACAAGCTTTATGCAACAAATATTTATTATCTACTGTCCTTCTTGAGTACTTAATAAAAGAAGAAAAAAATATTTCCAGTCAATACCTGTTTAAGTAACTAATAAAAATTTAATTTTTTAATAAGTCCAAAAATATTACCTTCATAAACTCTTCAAAGGAATAATTAAATTTCTATGTAAAAGACATACAAATAGCACGGTTTATAAAAGCTTAAGTAATGTTTGATTTTAGTTGATTCACTTTTTTGAAAACAAACGATGAATAAAGTTTTTATCAACATTTTTACGAGGATGATTTTATTAAGAATACTATGCTTGCCATCATTTTAACTTTTTTATTAAATTGTTAGAGAAGCAAAAAATATTTTTTCTAAAATGTTTATAACTAAGTGAAAAGAAAGCTTTTTTAACTTCACTGCACAGCAAACTAATACAGTTAAAGCCATAAACTTTCATAGAAAGTAGTTAAGATAAGGAACTCGTTTGGTTTTATATTTTTCCCTTGTGTGTGTGTGTGTGTGTGTGTGTGTGTGTGTGTGTGTGTGTGTGTGTGTGTGTGTGTGTGTGTGTGTGTGTGTGCGTGTGTGCGTGTGTGCTCATGAATTTCTTACATTGTGATTTTTATTACAAAATACTTTTAGCTAGTTAAAATACTCCTCATAAAAATTCTTTAAGAATTCCATACTAATTTATTTTTATCATTCTATGGGATGCGCATTTCATATTTGTGATTTAAGTAATTTCATTTACCATATATTAGATTAATAAACAGATAAAAGTGAATATGATTATCTAAAATTCCAACAATTGACTATAAATAGGTGAACGTAAATAAAATTTATGAAGATTAACTTTTTTAAAATTTTAATTTTTAATTACTACCATGCAACTTAAATTCAGGAAACGTTATTGACTTTTAACTTATTTGTAATTAGGGTAGAAAAAGTTATTAAAACTTACATTATAATGCGTAGGAACTTTTTCGAACAAAACAAAACTTCTAAATTATTTGAATTATTTTAATGACTAATTATATCAAAAATGTTTAAATGTCTTTTAAGAAACTACAAAAAAAAAAAAAAAACAGCATCAAAGCGCAAGATTGCAATATACAAAAGTCAAATGATTACTCTCCCTGATTTCTAGCAAACTTTGTATTTCTTGCAAAATACACCAATTACGGCATGTACCATTTGTAATCGTATCTATAGGAAGCTGTCTGTTGTAAATATTGTTTCAAATTTATAATATTGCTTTCCTTCGAGTTTGTCTCTTTATAAAGGATAAATAAACTGCTGATATATTTAATGATTGCCAACATAAAATCGATTATCGTTTCATCATTTGGGGACTAATTAAGCTGATATTGGCTAAACTGAAAGCTCTCGAAAATACAAGAATCATAGCAAAATCACACAAAAGCATTTTTAGAAATTTTTATATTGTTTTATGGTGACTATAAAAACGCGAGTCAATTTATTGAATTCTATTTTCTAAGTTTTGAAAACAGAGCGAGTTTTTTACTATTTTCCATGGACTGTTTTTATTTAGAGATTAACTGTGTGTTTGTATTGACACTTTCTACAAATTTTTGTGTGTACCTCGACAGCATATTCTCAACCTGTACTTGGAATAAAGCTTCCAAATGCCTAGGTTGTTCGACTTCATACAGCCATAGGATGAATTTTGGGACAATACTATGTTACAAAAGGGTCATGTGTTATTAAGAAAAAACCTTTTTTCAAATTCTTTTCCTTAAAACACCGTTCTGGAATTCGGAAGATTGACCAAAATTGATCTATGACATGATCTATCATGCAAGACAGAGAAAACCTCCATATAAAGTTTATTTGTTTTATTTATTTTGCTTAATTGAATTGAAGGAAGCTAAACAATACTAATTCCGTGCTGCATTAATGATATATGAAGCTTTCGGTCGCCAAGAAACTTTTCTCAAACACTCCGATTGTCTCCATAAATATTTAATTCTGATGTAAAGGAACGCTAACATTAAATTGGAATAGCTTTCTCAAACGTCTTCGATTCCCACAGCTTTTAGGAATTAATTATAAAGTTCATTTAATGAATCTAGTAAATTTTTTGGAAAGGGCGCTCATTTAGAGATTCGAAATTATTGAATTGAGAAATGGAATGAAATGAAATTCAAGCAGAACCTCGTCCTCTATATATTACAATATGGCAATGTCAATAAGAAATAGAGGAAAACTCCATTGAACAACTGATTAAATATTTCAGTTTAAAGATGGTTACAAACTCCAAAATTAGATGAGGTTATATATCCATCTAGCTCAAAGAGAGTGGAAATGGGTGGATGAAAAAATTCATTTTTCTATAATTCCACAGCAATTTAAGAAATAAAGGCAATTTCAATTAGCCAAATTACAATCGTCTGCGCGTGCGTACAGAATCACTTTCATACTACACGTTTTTTCGATAGTTATAAAAATTTAGAATTTAGAAATTGAAAAGGACTTTGCATGCCTCTTCGTAACTGTTTTTAAGTTTTAGCATTTATATTGTGTTGGAAAATTTTTATCACTCAATAATTTTTAACTTCTTCCATAATAAAAAACATCATCCTTATGAAATCAAAAAAGGAAATTGAAGAAAGAAATGCTCTCATTCACTCAAAGTATGTGACTATGTTTAAAAGTCCTTGTTTTGCAAAATAATGATTTTTTTATTTAATAATCTTAATGTTTGAACAAGTTTCTTTATAAAACCGTTAGTATTTTGTTTCTAAGTATATTTTCTAGGTAGTTACATTGATTTTTATATTAAAATTTATATACATTTGAATGTTATTTCACATCCTTAGAGGCAATTTTTTTCAAATTCCCAACTTTAATAAAATTCTCTTACTAAACACCTCGTAAATTAAAATCTAATGCGTATATTTTCACTGAAATTTGCCATAATAATTTCTCAATACGCTCTGCAGTTCCTGAACTAGAAAATAAGTAATCTAATTATTTAGGAATATTTATTGTTGTTTTAGTGTCTCGCAATGGGAAAATATAGGAAATGTCATGTTATTTATCAGACCAACACCAATATTTAAAAAAATGATTAGAAATGTAGTTTATTTTTAGTTCAGGAGCTAGATAATGGGCTATCTGAAAAATTTTAAGCAACTCATTTTATAAACCTATAAATTAGAAGATTTATGCTTTATGCCTCTTTTTAGCAAGAAAAGCTGCGTTTTCCAATTTTTAAAAACATTTGACATTTAACTTGTAGGATTTACTTTCATAATTTGTTTTTTTTTCAATCTTTTTTTTATGTAAATATTCAAAAATATAAGTACTTTCGAATGTTTTTCAAAAAAAAAAAAACATATCCGAACGTAATCCTCTACTTCAATCTGTTCAAGTTGCAAACAGAAAAGGGAACTAGATTTTCTTTTATCAACAGATTACCTTTTTAATCACTGACTTTTAAACGTTTTAATATAATCACGTATAAAATTTAATTAGCTAATAAAAATTTAATTCATGATTGTGTAATTTCTATTAAAATTTTTATTAAATGTTGTTCGTTATCGACCATAGAAAAATAATTGGACATTGTATAGATTGTGACAGAACTCAAAATCCCAATGATGCAAGTATGAATTTTCAGCTCAAAAAGTTATGCATATCAAATTGGCATTAAAAATTTCATATATAGCAAGAAGATGAAAATATTGTCATCCGCTGATTCAACCAGATGGTGTGGTCTCCCTCAAATATTCTCGCATGCTCTCTGAAAAATCTGATATCGCTGTGAACGCCTTGCATGGCACTGACATATTAATAGTTATGAAATATATAAATTTTTGGCATAAATTTTACTGAATCTATCCTTGTCGAAAGTTTAATTTCTGCCATGCTTTCAAAAATGTCCAAAAATTGAATTTAGGTTTCATACATGTTCTTCCCAACTGATTGAAACCAAAATTTGACATAAAACTACACTTAAAGTCACAAACTCGCGTATTAAATTTGATATATTTAAGTCATTGAGTTTTTGAGTTATCGAGCTTACACATTTCTGAAAGTACGACAGTACGAAAGACCAACAGACAGTTAACCTCTTGCTCTATTTCGCTCAAAATTTGCAGGTGTCTGTACTAAACATGTTACATCTGTGAATCGAATTTTATCTATCTAGCTCTCCTTCTTTAAAAGTTATGGTGCTAACTTATATTCGAACAAACGGACAGACAAATTTCTACAGAATGAATTTTGTTCAAAAATTGACGGATATTTACAAATTTGGTTTTAAGCCTATATATTAAATTTCATCCATCTAGCTCAAAACGATTTTAATTATCCTTATGACAAACCTTTTCTAAAAATGTGGTGTTCGATGTGGGGAGGTCTGAAGCGTAGAGATTTGTCAAAATCTCGAGTTCAAATTCTTTGACGATTGCAATACATTTTTCTCTATATTTTGTAGACGAGAAAGTAAAAATAAAAGAACTGCGTAGAGCATACCTTGCAAGGTTTTCCATTTCTCACTCATTCGCAGATGTATTTGAAACGCAAATTTTCACATTGAATCAAGAGAGCAATTAGTATTGAAAAAGTAATCGTTGAGCATGAAACCAAAAAAAATTTTTTGGATATTTATTCAGCGGCTGTTTTAACTAAAAATGAAGTTTAACTCCTTATGAGAAAAGTGAAAAATATCAGTGAAAAAAAACAATTATTTCATCAGATTATTCGATGACATTAATGTCACAGATTCAAATATGAATAAATTAGCTCTTTATCTGCAAACACAGGAATTTCGTTACATAACCTTCTGCTAAAAAAAGAGTTTTTAAATAAAGATTAACTTACCAAAATTTTACCGAAAATATAAAATTACCTATGGTTACTTTCTGTCACTAATTTTCAATCATTTATAGGATAGTTTGAAGGCTTGCTTGCACAAATTGTTAAAATTTAAGCTTAAACTTTCATTTATATAATGGTTTATAGTAGTAAGTTCTCAAGATTCAAGATCGGTTCTATCATGCATGCAAGTCTGGTGCAAAAAAATCTAATACCGTGGATCAAACGGTGCGAGTCTGCTGGTTTGACTCAGAAACTTTCAGAGTGGACCATCGGATTAGGATTCAACCTCATTATTAATCAATATTCAAAATTGAGGTCCATTGCAAAATAATACACGTATTACGTCTCAGAACCAAATGTTAACATGATTAATGAAACTAAACTACATCTTTCAATACATTCTATTTCTTCATTCTGTAAAACTTCAAGCGTTCTAAATTAATCTTGTAAACTACACACACTTCACTTTTTCTACAAGTATGAGTTTGTCAACTTTATTACCATGCGAAATCGTTTCACAGGTTTGACCAAACTACTTTTTTTAGTGTAACAATAATAAAATAATGTACTGATATACAACAAAAAATCAATCTAGTTTACCATAATTCTTAATTAAAATTACTTCTTTCTTTATTCCATCGGATCATTTAAGACTAGAGACAATATTTGCTCGCTTTCCTTTAAGTTAATTAACTAGCAACAAAAAGAAGCTGAAAAATTCCACATTATTTGAGGTACCTTATCACGTGCTCAAATCCTCTAAGCCATTTAATAAAGATATAATCCGTAAGTTTTCTTTAAAAATACCACCTGCCACTTGAAATAAATTTGGCAGTTTAATTTCTAACTTCAGAACTTCTATTTTAAAATGAAATGCTCTAAGTAAATAAAAACAAATTTAGCTTTTTATAAGTACTTGTATAATGTTTTTGATAGAATTCTAATCCTAAAAAATGAAGCTTTCC
>JAPMOR010017369.1:0-27186 GCA_026543865.1 Argiope aurantia
ATCATTCTTCCACGTGTGAAATCGTCCAGGTGATTTCTGCTAGCCATATTTCACGAATTAACTCACGTGCACTTGCAGCGAATGTCTTTAATTGCGTCTCCGTCCTTCCTTTTATTGTAGTATTGAGCTGCGCGCTCCTTCCTCACGTGTTTTGCGTACGCTCACGTCGCCTGTGACGTTTTGTTCCTGATATTTGCATACGCATGACCTTTCTCTTGAATTACGTGTTCATTGTACTGATCGCAAGAACTCCTTTTCTGCAATTTCATGGCTATCTGCTTAAAATTTGCATTGTTGCTTAAGCTTTGCACACCAGTGTATTTCAGCTGCCCTTTACGAATGGAAAGGAAATCCTACATTCTCCGTCAAGTTATTTGGAAACAATATTGCCATGGAACACGAATTACTTACCTTCGCGATACCTTGGTTATGCATTTAACTTAAAAAACAAACAAACCCGTAATCAAAAAATTATGCGTTGTTACAAATGAGTTAAACTGTATCTGATTATCCTGTCAAAATCTAAGTTTTCAAGTAAAAATAAACTTTTCATCCACAAGATCATATTAAGACCTCTTATTTCTTAGGGTGCTGACTCCGGGCATAGGGGTAGCGCGTCTTGTCCGTGTTCTGGGCGCTCGGGTTCGAGTCCCGGTTCAGGCATGATTGTTCTTCTGTGTTTTATCTGAAAAAGGTGTGAATGTCATCTCCCTCTTAGAAAGGGGTTGCGCACGCGAATGTGATGCATGAAGTAGCTAAGTCGTACGATATCCACAAACATGAAGTTTGTCTGTAGACAAAACAGTTTACGAATGAAGTATTTTTCAATTTTTGTGAATGAAGTACTTTACGCTTAAATAAACAACAGAGTAATTTGAAAATAGTCATTAAAACGAGAGTTTATCTAAATTTTCAAGCAATTAATAAAAATATATAAATCAATGGTCAATTTTTCTGCTCATTAAACAATGTAAATTACATATTTATAAACTGATTAAATATAATATAAAAAGGTAATTTAAAGACCAGTGATTTTTATTTATTCAATAACTGTGTCACAGCAGAGGTTTCGGATTTATTTCTTTAATTATGAAAACGATCTGTAAATCTGTTTAACTGTTTTTATATAGCATTAAAACTAAATAATAATGATGCAGTTGTTTGCAAAATTGTACTAAATATATTATATCTTTAAAATAAATTTATAAAAGTAAAAACTTTTTTTTGGAGAGTTGTTTTTTTATGATTAAAACTTATAGAGAAAAATTAAATAGAAATTTAAAAAAAAGCTTTTTTTTTATGAATTTTGTTTCCAGAAAAAACAGTTTACCTTTTTTTATGAATGAAGTAATTTACTCTGAAATAAACACGTACTTACAGAGAGTTATTTAAAAAATAGTCATTGAAATGACAGTTTATCTTAATTTCCAAGCAATTAATAGAAATATATAATTCAAAAGTCATTTTCTGCTCTTTTAACAATGTAAATTATGTATTTATAACTGATTAAATATAATATTAAAGGGTACTTTAAAGACCAGGGATTTTTATTAATTTAATAACTATGTCACAGCAGAGGTTTCGGATTTATTTCTTTAATTCTGAAGACAATCTGTAATCTGTTTAGTTTTTTTTATATGGCATTAAAACTAAATAATAATGATGCAGTCGTTTGCAAAATTGACTGATCTTTCTGATATCTTTAAAAGAAATTTATAAAAGTAAAAACATTTTTTTATCAAGGGTTGTTCTTTTTATAATAAAACCTGAACATAAATTTTGAAAAACTTTTTTTATAAATTTCGAAAACTACTTATTTAAAGCAGATTTCAGCTTTAGACTGAGAATATGTTACATAACATATGAAATAAAGTCAATACATAAAATATTCTGAATTCCCAATAAAAGATTAAATTGAATTTTAGCAAAGCAAATTGTTTTAATAAAATATACGTTGCAACGTGATTTTTTTGAAAAGGAAAAATAACAATTCTTTTGTTGGATAATGGTTTCTTGTTTAAATGTTGTATTGCATATTTAATTAAATAAAAATTCGATAAATAATAAAAACTGCGAAAAAGATTAGATTAATTTGTATTGAAAATAATGGAAATAATGAAATTTATCTGAAGATATCCTTTGTGAATATTTCTACGATGTTATTAGGCAGATATTTCATTAAAATCTCCTGTTATTCTTACGAAAATAATAGTTTTCTAGAAAAGTAATTTAGTTTTCAATGAAAACTTTTATATTAAAACATTGAGCTGTCGTCTTAAATCGAAATGATGAAAAATATTATTTTTCATTTAATGCACTTGAAATATTACGAACGATATTACCGGCATAGGGATTTTCTTTTCTCGTGAATGCTAAATTTAATTTTCATAAGCTTTTATTAGGCTTATTTACATTAATATTTCGCAAAATGAGTGTCATATTTATAAAAATACGCCATTTTGTCGCTTACTTTCTTTCTAAATATTTTTTGATGATTATGTTATAATCAGTTTCGAAATCCAAGGCTCAAAGAAAAGAAAAATATATCTTAAATTTTACTTCATATTTATAAAAATACGCCATTTTGTCGCTTACTTTCTTTCTAAATATTTTTTGATGATTATGTTATAATCAGTTTCGAAATCCAAGGATCAAAGAAAAGAAAAATATATCTTAAATTTTACTTAGTTAATGTGGAAGAAAATTGTTTTGGGAAATCATCTTTTGGGTGAACGATTAAAAAAAAAACACCTACTCTTTAGAAAATGGGAAATTGTAAATGAACACACGAAGAAAGAGCTGCAAAATCAATGTTTATGCGTATACAAAGCATAGTACTGATAGAAATTCACGACATAAACGGATAGAAAACAGCTAATCAGAAAACAATAGCAGCAGTTAGAGAACTCACTCTGACATCAGCACTCCATAAAGAGAATCATTTGACTCGTATCTATTCTTCACATTTATGTAAGCTTTTCCGGACGGACATGGGAACTTTAAGAAAAATTTCCAGATCTCGGTTCTTTTCAGAAATAAAGCCAAAATTCCCATAGTTTCCAGAAGCTTCATTTTCTGTATTTGTTGCCAAGTTTATAGCTAAGGTTGGCGATTATTAGCACGGAATACCATTCAATACCTAATAAGGATATTTCTAAATGTTTGTTTTTAGTTGTTCAACTGTGTAAGAAAACAATACTACAGATTCCTCACAATGTCTTAAGGTGCACGTACGCACTAGAAGATTTTTTTTTTAAATTTTAACTTTAAAAATCCAGTTTTTTTACAGTAAATCATTACTATATGTTTAAACTTATTTCATTGAGAAAAAACAAATTACACTAATTATTAATTAATTAAATAATATTTAATGAGCTAATTATCATATTTTTTGAAACAAGATATCTTAAATTCCATTATGTACAGACACATAATTCTAGTTGGAAATTATGCCTAATATTAGTCTTCATGTTGTCTGCCTCAATCAAGTTATAAAAATATTTAGTTTTTTTTAACCAATTTTTTCATCAACTATGAATAGAAAAAGTGATATTTTTTCTGTAATTTTAACATTTAAATGGCTATTAAAAATTTATTTCTATAAATATAGCTTTGATCGAGGCACAAATCATCCACTGTTTCATACAGATTATTTTGATATATAAATAATTGTATTTGGTTAATTTCTTGTTGAGTTACGATTGTTTGAATGACGCAACATAGTGGGAAAATATCATTCTTCATAAAATGAGTTTAAAAAATACCGAAACTAGAGTTTTTAGTGAAAGTACCTCAAGAAAACCCGAGAAATATTCCGAATATTGAAAATATCTTGGCATCGTTTGAAAGATAAAGGATCAGAGAATATTTTGAAGCAATAAAGAAAATATTCGATATTTTGAACGAGTTCCGAAGTTTCAAGTGTGTACGTACACCTTAAGCCAATCAGAATTTCAATTTAAATTTCTAATTCCACTATGTTTCTTTGTTTAGTTTGTTGGTTAAAAATTTTCTCAAATACTTTTTTTACTGATTCATATAATTTCATATATAACCACTAGTTTCACCTATTGGAATCATTTGATGAAATTCTGGATCTCATTTTAATTTTTAATTTGCTAACAATGGTAGCCACATTTTAAAAATGTATTATTAAATATAAGCAGCAAATGTTTCGCATTTTAACATCTATTTCACATTAATATAGTTAAAATGTGATATATTATATATTTCAGTGTAATGGCGATGGAGTAGTATTGTAGAAAATACAATTATCTTACTTCCTACAGTCATAAGAATTAAACCAAATATATTAATTTGAGATTCAAGATATATTTCAGACGAATTGAAATCATTATGAATTAGTAATTAAAAGCATTGATAACTTTGATTTTTTATAAAAAATCGTTTGGATTTTTTATTTTATTTTCAAGAATCTTGATCAATTCAGGAATTGTTTATTAATCAATTAATTTAAAGTATTTAACATGAATTATTCTTTGAAGTAATTCAAGATAAATATCTTATTAAATAAACAAGTAAATTATGATGCCAAAATATAATTTACTTGTTTGCTTAATATGATTAATACTTGTTTATTTGGAACAGAATATGCTTTTACGGAAGGGATTCGCTTAAAATATCAATAGCTTTCGGTTTAAAAAAATCTCACCATTAGCAAAATAATTTTATTCAAATGAAAAACAAAACAACTAAATTTCATAATTAAGAATTTTGTTTGAACTGTCACCTAGAACTTAAAATGAAAGAGAAATAAAGGATGATTTGAATTTGTTGCCGCTATATAGGCTGTCATGACTAAAAACTTCCAGTTTGGCTTAAATACAGCTTTAGGTCATTTCTTAGTTGTGTTTTTGAAATTTTCATTGTTTAAAAATATTTATGAATATATAATAACCCAAAACTGATTTTAATAACCTATTTCAAACTCAAAGTAAAAAAAATATATATCTTTTCTTTTAATGATGCTAATTTAGTTGTTAATTTTTCCTGCATAAAAAAAAATCTTAAAAATATTTTTTGCATAATTTTGAATATTTTTCATTATTGCAATGAAATTAAAATCTTGTTAATTATTTTATCAAATAATAAAACGATTGATTATCCGAAAGCCAAATGAAAAAAATATTTTAGTTCAGAAAAGTGAAGAAAGTTTATTATATGCAACAATTTACATGACGAATATGAAAGTGAAGTTGCAATATTGAGGAGGACAACGGATAATTAGAGTACTCAGCGAATTTTTAATCGTATTACGATATTATGAGTCTTATTTCATGTGTACAATAAAACAGAATAAGTGTAAAGTTATTAAAATAACACGACTTTAAGGCCAATTGCAATTTGTTGTCTAAAAATATTTGTTTAAGGAAATAATCAACATCAAGTTATGCATAAGAGATTTAATTGAAATTAAACACTTCCAATGGTCCTTGCGAACCAGTTAGCAGGAAAGGGAGAAAATAATAATAAAAAATATTAATCATTCAATAAGTATTAAGGCTTTTTATAGTGTTCAACGATAGTAATGGAACGTGCTTAATCAAGTTATAGCAATATTTTATGTTTAAAAAAATCAATAGTGAACTAAATTAAGCTTAATTTTAATTTAAGAATACTATTACAAATTTGTAATATTATTTCCTAACTCCGTAAATCTCTTGGTAAGGATGATTGTCTAATGGAAAGTTCTGAAATACTGATAGATGCTGAATAGATGTCGAGTTAATGACTCCGGAGACGAAATCGTAGATTCCAGAAACTACAAGAATCTTGGCGATATTTCAATTAGAACCCGAGTAATTCCACCTCTAAAGAAGTTTCTATATTCTGTTTCAGAAACTATAAGAAGTCAAGAGACAAAGTTGAAAATCAGTCAGGTCAATCATTATCTGACTGATTTTTCAGGTGAATTCCTGAGAGTAGCAGACAATTTGAGAGACTTGAATAGTTGAGAGAAGTCACTCTCATGCGAGTTCTCTCTGAGTGCATTGTGCTCTTACAGTTGTTTACAACTGATTTTGAGGTTTGTGGGCTGCGAATTATTGCAAATTCTGTTCCTATGTACGTTTCAGCTGTGAATTGGTGCGAAATAAAGCATCGCTTTTCTTTGACTTTTCATTGTTGAATCTACCGGGCGGATTCTAGAACATTTCTGTGCATTTTATAGTGCACAAAGAAAAAAAATAGGATATGTTCAAACAATGTTATAGCAATATTCTATGTTTTCAAAAAATAATGGTGAATTGAATCAAGTTTATTTTTCATAAAAGAATTAAACTTTTTTGCTTTCGAAAAATTTATTTTTGGAAAATGTCCGTCTATGTGATAAAAATAACGCAAAAATGCTTTGAACTTGATGGATGAAATTTAGCATATGATCTTTACAAAAAAATTGTTCTAATATTTTTTCAAATCAATATCTGCATTTCTCATGATCACTTTCACTTTTATTTTGTTACATTCATTTAAAAAAATGCAAACATAATTTCTCATTTTTTCCCCTTAGTTTAACCTTCTGACTAAGATATCCATCTTTATGGCTTCTAATGTATTTGCCACTTAACGGATTTTAAAATGGATTATTCAAAGTTTGCTTTTTTTTTCTTAATTTCTTTTTCTTATTATTAATAGGAATTTACTTATAAATCAGGCAATAATTTTTCCATATACACTGGTGTGCAAAACTTAAGCAACAGGTATGATTTTGCCATAACTTCACGAGAAATCATCTGAGAGACATGAAATTCAGAAATGAGATACAGCATTTTGTTCAGAAAGAATGACGGAAGCATAGTTGCGCAGAAATGAATACAATGCATACAATATGGAATCAAACAAAAAAAGTCTTTATTGAACTCATAGTATCGTTACACATGATTGTCTGTCCAAGAGGAAGAACAGCAAGCAGATCTTCCTTAGTATGGGATATGCCTTCCCCTTACTGCAATGGTTGCTTCGCACCGTCTCCCCATACTCAGCACCAGATTGTCCAACAGTTCTTGAGGTAAGAGTGCCCATTCCTCAATCAGCATCTGTTTAAGTTGTCGGGTGTTCCCAGGAGGATGTAATCGTGCCACAAGGCGTCTCCCCAAAGCATCCCACACATGTTATATCGGATTTAAATCAGGGGAGCACGCCAGCCAATCCATTAGAGTGATATCTTCACTTTCCAGGAGCTCCTCAACAGCATGAGTCCTGTGTGACCGTGCATTGTCATCCATAAAAACGAAGTCTGATCCAATGGCACCTCGGAACAGACGCACATGGGGAAGGATCATCTCCTGACAATAGCGATCTCCAGTTACAGAACCTCTATCGAAAACATGGAGCTCAGTCCGCCCGTTCATCATAATGCCTCCCCAGACGACAACTCCAGAACCACCGAAACGGTCTCTTTCCGTGATGTTACAAGCGATTCTCGACGCCAGTTGATTTGGAGAGAGGTCGGGACACGGTTTCATCCCAGTAACATCACGGAAAGAGACCATTTCGGTGGTCCCGGAGTTGTCGTCTGGGGAGGCATTATAATGAACTGGCGGACTGAGCTCCACGTTTTCGACAGAGGTGCTGTAACTGGAGATCGCTATTGTCAGGAGGTGATCCTTCCCCATGTGCGTCTGTTCCAAAGTGCCATTGGATCAGACTTCGTTTTTATGGATGACAATGCACGGCCACACAGGATTCATGCTGTTGAGGAGCTCCTGGAAAGTGAAGATATCACACAATGGATTGGCCGGCGTGCTCCCCTGATTTAAATCCGATAGAACATGTGTGGGATGTTTTGGGGAGACGCCTTGCGGCACGATTACATCCTCCTGGGAACACCCGACAACTTAAACAGATGCTGATTGAGGAATGGGCACTCTTACCTCAAGAACTGTTGGACAATCTGGTGCTGAATACGGGGAGACGGTGCGAAGCAACCATTGCAGTAAGGGGAGGGCATACCCCATACTAAGGAACATCTGCTTGCTGTTCTTCCTCTTGGACAGACAATCATGTGTAACGATACTATGAGTTCAATAAAGCCTTTTTTTGTTTAATTCCATTCTGTATGCATTGTATTCATTTCTGCGCAACTATGCTTTCGTCATTCTTTCAGAACAAAATGCTGCATATCATTTCTGAATTTCATGTCTCTCAGATGATTTCTCGTGAAGTTAGGGCAAAAAACATACCTGTTGCTTAAGTTTTGCACACCAGTGTATTTTCTCATTAGTTAAGACTAAACATTTTGAAGTAGAGTCCCATTTTTAATCCTTTTAGAACTATTTTAGTTATCTAAATCAGAGTAATAAAACAGATATAATCCCAGTAGAATTAAAAAATATAGTTTAATATTTTACACTCATTTATGTTTGTATTAAAAAAAAACCATATTGTTGAAACCATTTGTCAAAACTGTAGGTGGAAATACCGCATTTAGAGGTACAAAATCAAATAATATTTTCATTTCTCCATATGAACATGCTTTTACCGTCATTTCAAAATACTCACTTCATTTGTTTTTATGAATATCATTGCAGCTTTTTTTAACCATAAAAGAAGCATTTCAAGAATTCATAGCAGTTCATGAAGAATTCATTCATTTTAACGAGAACAATTCAATTGTGTCTGAACGAAATACGACATTTGATAAAACTCAATGGAATTTTTCTTTCTCAGTTTAAAGTTGCTTTTTATTAGAAAGGAAATTGCTTCGTGTTTCGTAATTACATCACATATTTTATACAAGAAGAATGTGAAGAAAAGATAACTGTGAAGAAAATGAAAAAAAATAAATCCAAACTAATGTAAATTAAACAGAAAAGAATAGAAATGAAACTTATAAAGAAGAAAGTATAATTCTAAACAATTTTTATTATGTTGTTTCTGATGGAAATGGAGAATCGTTTGCTTTTAAAATTTTCTTTTATTGTTCAGAATTTGTTAATGTGTACTGGCAACTGTGTCTTCAATATTTTTGTTCGTGTGAATTTTAATGTACGTGTCTATGTTAATTAGAAACAGAAATAATTATTTATGTGAAAAAAGAGCTTTATTATTAAACAAAAATGAGAATTACAGATGTTATTAGACAGGCATATTTTATCCTTTGAAAACATCCTAGACATCCTTTGAAAAACATTCAGTTACTAAGAAAAGTTATTTAGGTCACAAAAAATTTTAAGAGCGAACATTGGAACTCTCACTACGCGTTTTCAAGTAATAAAATTACATTTTTCTTTGATGACAGTTAAAATTAGAAAAATTTCAGAACAAAGAGATTTAATGTATGAGAATTTAAACTTTATGTTTATAATTCATGATCAGATTTTGTCACAAAATATTTGATGTGATACTAAAATAATATTCTTTCCCTTTTGATTTATCTTTCTATGTAACAAGTGTAATTATTTTAGTTGCAAAATACATTTCAAAACATATCAAATTGTACTCTGTTTAATATAAAATTGGATTTTAAAGAAAGATTTTAATTAAATTTCTTAGAATTTCAGTTATTGTATGATATTAGCATATGCCTTTTATTTGTATCCTTAATTTTTTTAATTGTTAAAATTTCATTTTAACTGTTGTATATTTTAGTTTTACATCTTTAAAAAAGGAAATTTTTAAATCAGTTAATATTCTCTTAGTGTTAAGTAACCGATTTCAGTTCTTTTTGAGTATTTGTATTCTCGATGAAAATATTATTATTTCCACATATAAAATTGATATTTTTATAATATGCTTGCTAGTAAATTGATAAATATAATTCTATTCTTTAATATATAATAAAAGTTTTTAAATAAATCTAAATAATGCAATTAAAAATGCACTTTTATTAGTACACTAGAAGCAGATTTTTAAAAAAATTATTTTTCAAATTTTATTCTTGAAATATGTTATTTCAAAAAATCGTCACCAAGTGACACCAGTAGGTCGGAAAGAACACTTAAGATTATTATTAAAGAATATCAGATAATTAAGCTCTGAAAATGTTTAAATTATGTGTTGTCATCAAGAAAAACAGAGTGCTAAAATTTCAGATCTACAGTACACTAGAAATGGGTGAAAAACAGATTCAAAATTTCCAACATTACCAACATAAAATAAGCCAAGAAAAATTTTAAGTATCCAGAAACAATCTTTATTCATTTCATATTTCATTTGCATATCAAAAGTTATTTAATATCTGACAAAATTACATGTAAGAATATTTTGTAAGGAATGATTTTCGGATTCAAATTTTCACCTGCCTAATGCAGCAGCCAATCCACTTCAAAGGAATAGTGATAGGGTAGCAGATGTTTCGAATTCTAATTGCCTTAAAATGTGACTGAATGATACAGAGCGAAACGACCGACAGAGCTATGTGGAAAATGCAATTATCTTTCCCTGTGTACTTGTGTGCATTAAATCGGATAATTCTTCTTCAAAGGCAAAAGAGAATTCGGAAAGAATCTGAGAATACTTTTGATTCGAATGTAGCTGTAATGATAAGGTAAAATTCTTTCTCAGTGATTTAAAATATAACTCACGATTTTCTTTTAAATCTTATATTCATCGCTTTCAATGACTTGATAGCTATTTTAGATACCAATAATAAAGCAAAAAATAAATTTCACTATTTTACATAATTTTTTTTTAAATTTTCCATATAAATATCGATAACAATTTCGATTATTAAAAAAATGGGTAAATAATGAATTTTTACCAGAATTTTGTATATTCTTCTAGAATTCTTTTGTATTTGTAAATATTATTATGAGCTTATTGCTCCTTTACACAATGATACACATAAATTCTTTCTGGAATTTTGTGTGTGTTTATATTCGTGTTCGTATATACTTAATAATTTAAGGTGAAAAAAGTGATGGTTGATTCCTAAAAATATGTTGTTAATTGTTGCTGCTTTATATTTTCTCGTATACAAATAAAGTATCGTAACCGTCAAACAATTTGAATTCGAGAATTTGATTAATCTCCACTTTCAGGCCTTCGGAAAAAAGACTTTTGGCATTATGCCTTTCTATTTGTCCTCCCATTCATTTGCCTGTTTGATATAAATAGTTCAAAATTCAGGATAAAGATCAATATATCATAATTATTGTTCACTAATGCCATGGAAAGTATTCGTGGCTTTACCCAAGGTCCACAATTTTATAGGGGGAATAATAATATCATCTTCATTATAGAGTATGCGAGAAAGTTTTGGTGAGACAACTACCATTAGTTTACAGTTTAATTTTATAGCAAATGCTTTAACTACAATTATTATATTGAAAAATTTTGTGTGTCTTTAGTATTTCTGGACATTAAAATGATTCGAAAGTTTAATTTGAATATTTTAAATCGTAGATTAAATAAATATATTAATTTATTTCAAGTTAAAAATATGCTGTTTAAAAAATAAAGCAATATAAGACAGAAACATTGTGGTACTTTAATGTTATACATGGATATAGAATGGGAATTTAAAATTACTATTATACACCGCGAAAATGTTAGTATATAAGCAATATTTTTCTAAATGCGCATAACAGAACCTTGGGACAGTATAAAAGTTTAAACTTTGTAAATTCACAACACTCCAAATGCAGACTCAAACAACAACAGTAATCAAAAATATAATTATTCACATAATTTAGAACATATTTACAATATAAATTATATACGCTTCTCTAGTGTTTTAAAGGAACAATTAAAGTGTACAGCCTGCAATTTATGACAACAATACATAACAAGTAAAAAAATGGAAATAAACTAAAAAAAAGGAAGCCTTCAAAATAATTTTAGCTGTAATTAGATTGGCGATTATGGTGCTTTGATAATTATAATTAAAAACTATGCAAAAAATTTGTGCAGAATGATCTAAAAAAATATAATCAGTGATAAAGGAAATTATATTTTTGTTGCTCAGATTAATTTATAAATTTATAGACTGTCTGCAAAGGAAATATAGAATTGAAAACATATTTTAGGATTTATTTTATTCCTAAAACGCAGCTGCAATTGTATAAAAATTTATATTTTTTAATGCTTAGAAATCGTTTGCTATTTCGATTTTATTTATCAAAAATGAGAAATTGTCTGTGTGATTGAATTTGGGCAATGCATATTAAAGCTTTTTTTTCTAAAATAATTGAATATTTAGGTATATAAGTTTTTTTATTTACAAGAAATGTTGATTGAAGTGCACGGTGTTTCAATACTGAACGTAATATCCAATATATAGTGGAATGGCAAAATCTGATTTATCATATTTAGTCATGTCAATCAATTTTGATGAATTCTATTTTATCACAACTAAAAAAGTACTGGCTTACATTCCTACATAACTTACACAATTTACTTGATGATTCTTATTGGTTAGATTTGTTTGCATTTGGGGAAAATAAACGTGTGAATAAAATTGTCGAAATCAGTCCAATTGTTTTGCTAGGATATATCAAAATGTAATTTTTCAGTTTTTTCCCCTTGAAAATATAAGTCCATGAAAGACGGCTGACTTTTAATAACATATCTAGTGGATATAAACAAATAAAATTTTTTAAAAAGGGCAAAAACGGGAATGTGGTTGGGTTAGGGGAACGTTTTTTGGTTTTTGTCGATTATTTTTTATATGTAGATTGTTGCTCAAACCGCATCATAAAATATACACAAAAATTAAATTAGTAAATATGTTAATTTAGAATAATTTAAATAGCAGTCAGAATTGTAAAAAATATATTCTATGACTATTATTTCTTGATGAAAAATTAATTTGAAATTTTCTGCTGTAAGAAATACAACGATGTGTAATTTGAAGAAAAATATTGTCTTATAAATTAATAATTCTGTTTTGTCGCAAACTACTTAAAGTTACCGTTTCCACTCCCATTACATTTGTAAATGATGCATGGAATGAAAACTGAACGATAACAGAGGACTTAAGAAGATTACTTTTGTTTTCATATTTTATTTATAACTGGCAAAAGCAGGATAGTTTCATATTTATTTTTATTAGACAAATGATTTATATAGTGGAATGGCAACAGCCAAATGTTTTGGAACCAAAAAAATAAGAATAATTGCATAATAGTTACGATGTATATGTTGAGTGCATTTTTTTAATATCTAATAAATGTTTAGTCTTATCCTTTTAAAAAAGAAATACTTTATGAATAATTTAATTAATAACATTGTACACGAGAAGTTAAGATTTTTTAAACTTAATTTTCATCTCCAATATAACAAGTTGTTTTTAAAATAGCAAATTTTACTTGCAATTATTTTGAATAACTCGCATTTACATTTTATATGTTTATATTTCAGACAATTTTAAACGCTTCAATTGTTTTAAAAAATTTATAAAAACAGTATCCTCATTCTTATATTCTTCATTAATAACTCACTTAACTGCAATGCTTGACATAAGTAGAATATTTTTGGAATTATAAATATCTTAAAGTGATGTTTCAGCTTAACTAAATAGCATTTATTATCTAGGGTTAAATAATTAGCAAGGGTGAAATAATACCGCAAAATGCTACCATCTTTCTTTGGGGTATTCAAAGATACTGCTTTATCTATGGTTTAACGTTCTGAGTTAACGTTCTGAGAATTTGAGGAATCCCAAACATCACCAAGATGAAATGTTGATATTTTTTTTTGTCTCAAGCGATCATTACTATAAGAAAAACTGTCGTCAGGATTTGGCGATATATTTTGAGATTTGATGGCTTTTGTCTGGAATTCGATTTAAAAAAATAACCGAAATGAGTGTAAAATATATTACCTCTATACAAACCTATTTTTAGTGATTTTGATTTCAAAATTATAACTGTTGCTTGATTACGTCGATTTTCGCTTCAAGTTTTAATCATTTTAAAATGCCGCTGAATAATACCGGACTAGTTAGTGTTGATAAAACACAGATGAAAAAGTAATGAATAATATTTTTCTGAGTAGATACACTTTTGCAATTTGTTTATGAAGAAAAGATAAATTCCAAGAGCAATTTGAGGATATTCTTTAATAGAAAATAATGGTAATCTTAAAAGAAAAATGAATTCTTTATTTCAAAGATATCTGATTTGTTTCGAATAAAATACTATAATTATTAATTCATTTTATGGATACGTTTCCATTTTATAAATTATTAATTTAGATAATTTTTACATAAAATGTTTCTAAATCAAATAATATTTTCTCTATGCAATAAAGTAAAAAGTTAAATAACAACTGCCGTAGATAAAATCGATAAAAATGATCTTAAATAAAATTATTTGTAATAAAATGTTTACCTCAAATACTTTTAATTATAATATAATTAAAAGTATTTAAAAATGTATTAAAATAGCTTAATGTAATTTCAATAGCTGATTTAATATGCGCTAACTTCTGTTGTAAATGTTAGTTAAATATTTAATATTAAAAGCTATTTATAATTTAATCCTAAGCATCATTAATTATACTAGCTAATTCTATGCAAATTAGTTGTGCCTTAATTAAAGAAAAAGATTTCATTCTCCAAATTGGTAAAAATGCTAAAAAAGTACAATAAAAATTGCTTTTCAGAAATTTTATCGAGTATCATGAGGTACAGTGCAGTTACCTTTTGACATATCAATATTTTGGCAAAGAATTTACTTGCATCATATGAATGTTTAAAAATAATCATTTGCTTCTAATTTAGAACTCTTCTTTACATATTTTCTTAAGAACAAAAGATATTTGTCATCTGCAATTTTGTTAAAATTCCTTGTTGATGAAGAATTCAAATCATTATTCAGTTTTGTCTGAATAAAACAATGATTCTTCCTTCCCAATTCCTTTTGTCTATTGGAAGCTTTCGAGTTTAACTTCTTCTGAAGAGAACTTTATTATTCCCTTTTCTCTGGAAAAAATCATATTCTCTAAATTATTCATTTCAAATTTACAAAGAATTGGGAAATAACATTTTCGAATAGAATTTAATCGAGATATCTCCTTAAATTAAATGAAATAGAAAAAAGAATATGTAAATCTAGAAATGATTTTTCTTATATTATTGTGCGAATATTTCATTAAATAAACTGTTTATCTGTGAGAAACATTCGTTTTCTGTGAAGTAATTTATTTTTCACAAAAGACTTAATAACAGACACTGAATCGTTCCGAAAATAAAAGTTTTGTTCCATGTGAATCTGAACATGAAAGAATAATTAAAAAGCAAACGATTTCAATTCTATGCTAAAGTAATTTACAGTTCTGTTAAGCTTATAATGTTTATTTTTATAAGACATAGTTGCATTATGCATCAAAATTAATTATCAATTGATATATAATTATCAATGGAGATATAAAATTGCCATCTCAATTTTTCACATCTCAGGCATTTAATTTATATTTAAGGATTTATTTTAATTTAGATGGAAGCAAGAAAAATATTGGATTATTTTATCTTTTTGTCTTTTGACGAGGATATTATCCTAATTTTCTCCTATCATTTATTGTGGAGCATTTGATACGAGTATTAGATACTTTGAATGAAAATTGCCATAATGCCTCTGAATATTAAATCATGCATTAGTAGATGTTTCAAATCTACCTGCTTTAATGCATGCATTTTAATATATTTGAAAAAAGCAAAAATGGTGACAAATTAATGCAGAAGAATTATATTTTAAATCCTTATGTAATTACTTCTGAAAAAAGCCGAATTTCCCATGCAATTTGAGAAAATTCTCTATTAGAATTCAGAGTGTTAATATCAAAATTTATTTCATTAAATTTCTGAATATTTTTTTTGCCATTTTAAAAACAAAGTTACAACCACGTTTAATCAAGGTAGATGTATCGCTTCCTTCAAAGATATTTTTTAATAGTTCATGTTAAAGAGATTAATTAATTAAAAGCAAGGAGAATGGTTTCCCCAAAACTTTCTCGCATACTCACTAACAAAGATGTTTTCCCAGAAAATGTCTTACACTGTTGTTCAATAGTTAAGAAATACTAGCCTTTTGCAAGGATTTAGAATTTTTTTCTAAATCTACAGTGGAGGAATTTTTGGCGATTAATGCCAGGCATTATGTTTCAGGCGCGTTTTCCTAATAGATTAGAAAAAAATTTGACAAGTAACTCCACTAATCGCAAAATTACTTACCAAATTTGACATATTTAAGTCATTGCGTTTTTCAGTTATCATGCTACATGTTTCTAAAAGCAGAGACCGACAGATGACCTACTCCTTGTTGGAATTGGTTCAAAATTTGCAAGATATCAATCGTCAAAATCTCGAGTTTGAATTTTTTGAAGATTACAGTACTTTCTCTGTATTTCGGAAACAAGAAAGTGTAAAAAAAAAGCTATTTGTTATTTGCTGTATTTTAACATAAAAATTGCTGCTGTGGAAATAATTTTTATAGCCCTTAATTAGTCTGAGTATCTAATTGATACACGCTATGGTAGACATGATATATATACATATATATAACATTATTTAATGGCAACAGTAGAATGCAAATTTATTACAGTACGAATGTTTCCGAGTATTTCAATGATTCTTTTTTTTACAACTGCACATATCTGAAAGTTTGGCTTTGTCATTTAGTGGAATTACAAAATATTATTAAAATACCAGGAGGAAGATTCATCATGTCACCAAAACTTATGCAAATTTTGAGAAAAGAAGATGTAAGAGAAATCGAGACGTCAAATAGATAGGAATAGGTGTCAAACAAAAAAATTATTTATACGCTTTAGCTTATAGCAAAATGCAGCAAATAAAGCCATTTTTTTCCAATCTTATCAGGGAACAAGGTGAATTTCTTTAAAATCATTCTATATTAATTGTTTAACAGCCTAAAAAGTCAATAATTTGGGCGCATTAGTTAATAGAAAAAGAAAGTTAATTTATTTTATGTCAATTTTTTAAGTATCAAAATATGATAGAAATTAGACCCGTATTAAACATTACATTTTAAATTCACGAAACCGTTTAGTGGAGTCAAATTCCATGGTATCAGTGCATGAATAGGAATGTAAATAGGAATCCGGGCAACTTATTAGGGTTTAATCGAACAATAGATCCGTATTATTCTAATAACCTTATCTCTGTTACTCCTTACATTTTGTATTCCCGAACTTGTGTAGTGGTGTCGAATTCTATGACATTAATATTATCAATAGAAACGTAATTATCTGTCTAACACATTTTTAATTTACAAGTCGTCTTCCAAGTTACTATGATTTTATTTTCTTATTAAATTAGGCGGATAATAAATAAAATCTTTCTCTGTTTGAAATTTCAGAAAATAAAAAAAATCACGCAATATATAATATAAATAATATTGAAAACGATTTAATTTTTTTTACAACAATGGAAACATCGCTCAAATCTATGCGAAAAAAGAAAAGAAAAAAAATTCAAAATTGTCAGAATTCAGGGGAAAAAAAACTAAAAGGCAATTTTGTTAAAAATGATTTTTGAATTTTAAAATACTATAAAAATTATTTTCATTCAATAAAATATTCGGAGATTAATGAAGAAAAATGCCTGAAATCTCGCCTAGTTTTTATTAAATGAAATGCAGTTAAAAAGTTTAAAAAATATCTTATCAAGAGTTCTATTTTCACATTTCAAGGCACATACATGCTAAATTTAGTCGATCTTGGTTAAATAGTGTGGCTTATAGAACGCCAACCGATAACATGTTTCTTTATGATCTATAGAACTTACATTAGTCGAATAACATGCGGTGCATAAATTCACATATTTTGAGAGAAGCGAAACATCTCAAATCAATTCTTTTCCCTCTAAAAGTATGGATTACTATTTCAAAGAACTAGCTGAAATCATATAACTTCTTCTATAATTTATCACTCGTAGCTTTCCCGATTTTTGTTGTTAGCTTCCATCTTTCAATAGCTTAATATTACGTACATAGTGCCATTAGTTAACTTATCGTCATGACGTCTCCCATTAGAACTGCTCTTTGTTGTAGTAAAAAGAACTGCTATTATTTCAAAGCACACACACACACACAAAAAAAAACCATGGCGATTTTGGTGTCAGAATGAGGAATTGCTCAGAAAAATACGATTGGATTGTGAATGTACGAAGCATTTTCGATCAAAGGTTATAAATGACTTTTTGGCGATTTTTTTATATAAAAAAATATTGGAATAGTGGTAACTTAAAGAATATTAAAGAATCACTCAGAAATAGTTTCATTTCCTTTATATAAAAGTTTTACACATTTTTATTTAACTTTAATTGTTTTATATTGTAAAATATGAAAGGAAAGCTTAAGTAATTAATTAGTTTTTAATTGAATTTAAAAAAGAATAGATTTCATGGTTTCGTTATATACTTAAATATATTTAATAATGAATTATAAACTGAAGAATGAAATTAAAAATAATTAAAAATAAAAAACTAATTTTAAAATACTAATTAAAGAGTGGGTTTAATTTTATATTTTCACTAAATTTATAATTAAATAAAGAATAAAAATCAACAAAATTTATTGAATTTACTTTATTAAAGAAATGAATTTATGAGTGAAATTGTCTAAAATATTGATTAATAGTATTAATAATGATATTAATTAAAGCTCACATTTTCATTCATTTTCCCGGAGCTTTAAATTATTTTCTTTTTCGCTTGAGAAAATATTTATTTAATGATATTGTCCCGAATAAAATTTAAGTAAATACACTAAAACCTGTTTTTATGTGGTAGATAGGGACCGCTTAAAAGAAACCGCACAAAAAATATTCGGAATCTTCATAAATACTTACATATAATAAACAATTTTGTTCGACATATTACAGAAATTTTTTATTTGGCATGCTGGGACCGTATAAAAAAGTCACACTTAATACGTCAATTATTTATGAAATACATGCGAAAGTGTTGCTAGAGCGTCGAGCAAAAATAATTGTATGTGCATTGTTGTTAGACTGTTTTAAAATAAACAGAGCGTCTTGAAGAATACATGTATATGTACACTGATAGAAAACATTACAATGGTGCTAACGACGTTGAAAATCATATATCGCATTAAAAAATATCACGAAAAAAATCTCAAAAAATAAAATTGCATAAAAAAGGTTTTATCAAAATCATTCTGTTTATTTTTTTAAAGGAAAAAGAAGAAAGAACAAAAAGAAACGCTCACAATGCCGCGTTCAAAACTAATGCAAAAATTTAACACCTGCAAGTTCTAAAAACTTATGATTAATCTCTATACTATGTGGCAACAAATTTTACTTTTTTTTATTTTTATATATCCGAACATTTTTTTTTCAGATTCTAACTACGAAATCTCAGTCTACCTTAATAATTTATTGAAAAAAAAAGAGTTACATTATTTTTTCAAGGTTTAATCGATTTAATGATATTCATTTTTCAAATATTATGAATGAAAATTATTTTTTTTTATGATAACAAACAAAGTATAGACGAGAATGTAAGTTCTGAAATAATTCATCTTTTCTTTTTAATATTGAAAAGAAGCAAAGCCTTTTTCTATTTAAGATAGAGTTTTTAATTAGTTTCTGCATATTTACCATATGCATGCACTAAAAATTTGCATGCAATCGGCATTTATATATTCAATATTTTATATGAATAAAATATTAATTTTCTAAAATTGCATCTTTTTTCAATATACATAAATGAATGTCCCAACCCTGAAGAGAAAGGAAAAGAAAATTAAAGAAAATACAACAAAATTTCTCATCGGAAATAAAAAAAAACAATTGAAAGTTTAAATTCAATTTCATTGTACATAATATGTCAAGATTTTACCAAATGTTTGTATTCTCATGTTTATTTGGCGATTTTTAGATTACGACTAGATTGCCAAGCTCAGTTATACATGATAACATTTCGCCAAGATAGTTGATGATTGTTTACATTTTTTTGTAATTTATCATGAAAGCCATAGAAATAAATACGAAACAAAATTAGCGAAAACGAATGCTTAAATACTCTCTATATTTACTATAGGATGATGGTAAGCATGGAATGCTCCATGTTTTATAAATATGTGGACATTTAGGTCAAACACTGTCGTTGGTTTTGCAAACAATTCGAATTCTACCTTTTAACAACTAAATATTTAATGATTGCAATTATACTGACATCTAAAATAATGACGGATGTTTTATTATCACTGTTAAATTTAAGTATTATTGTAGTTTGAATATTTATCGTTTGTGATTTTTGTAAGCCAAATCTTTTCTATTAAACTGATTTAAAATCACTTGGGAAGAAATTCTTAGCTTTAAAGTAATTACCTTTATTCCAATTGCCTTTAAAATGGCAGACTTTTACTTCTGTATTAGTTTAAACTATATATGGTTACATCGTTGCATTTTTGGAACCGAAGCTAATTTCACCTTTTATAGTTAATTTTTTAATCCACAGTTTTGAGAGATATTTTTTAATTATTGAAATATACAAATTTGAATAAAATGATGCCAAAAAAATACAGAAAGCAATACTCGCACTTACATTCCCTATTAGGACGAAATGTCCAATTATATTATTAAGATACCCTCACATATTATCCAGCATCTCGAATATCGAAGAACATCGTGGAGATATCGGAAAACATCTTGTACTAATAGGGCTCCTTACAGACTTAAAATCTATAAGATCTATTAATTAAAGGATTTTTTTTCGAAAAATTTCGCCTTATTCTGAGAATGTTAGAAGTTATTGGAATCCTAGATCTGACCAGTAAAATGAAAGTTAGAAGCTTTAAAATATAATATCAATAGTAACAATACAGTTATTTAAATGAAGATACAGCCAAGAACAGTCTTTTTTATGTTGGAGTTAAGGAGGTAAAAACTACAGAGTTGTTATGCTTAAAGTTTGGCTACTCATAATGCTTTAGAGCCGGTTCTACAACTCACTAGTATGTAGCGATAGTATGTATTTCCTTAGTAAGCAGTACATAGATTTTGGTTGTGCGGATTTTTAAAAGACTCTGTATTTCAATATGTTGTCAAGTTTGTTACTCCCAAATTGCAACATAGAAGCTTAATTGAAAATATGGGTTTTATGCATGTAGGTGCACCACCTCACATTGCTTGAACAATTCGGATTTCCTTACTACGCCATTTCACTCAAAACTGTGTGATAGATCATTATTCGCAGACAATCCGGCTACTACGATAGCCTGATCTTACACCATGCATTTTTTTGACCGTGGGAAGTTTTGAAAGACTCTGTGTTTAAGAACACATGCTAGGCGATCTCTGATCTGAAGAACTGTATTAAGCTTCACATCCACTCAATCGCATTGCTCACGTTACGTTACATAGTAAAAACACATCTCTAAAAATGGAATGCATGATTCCAAATAATGAAGAGTTCATTGAGCATGCGTAATGCTGTTTTTCTAGATGCAGATTGCCTCAGATGAAATGTTCTCCTTTTTCGGTATTGTTTGGAATCATAGATACGGTTATAGATCTTCCTGAATTTCAGAAACTTTATTTTACCAACTATAAATACCCATGGAGGGTCACCTAGTAATTGAGGATAAGAAGCTTTCGGCATGGTGGATGGTTCTCGCTACCCTGGAGGTACACGAAAAGGTGCGGGTCTGGCTCCTCCCATCGATGACAGGACGTACTTCTTTAGGGAAGGGTTGTACCGTGGCGGGTGATGACCTTTAAGACTCAACCACAGTTCCCATCAGTGTTGCTGTCGCGGCGGTCTGGTCATTCACATTTTTCCGATTGCCTTCGGACAGGTTGGAGTAGTCAGACTATGAAATAAATGTTCCTTTATTTTGTTTTTTACAAAGAATCTGCTGAAACTTTCTTAGAGGCTAGCGCATCGCTAACTATTGACAAAAATTTGAATTATTTTTCCAATTTTTGCAGAGTGCATCACTTGCACTACATACTAATGAAATTTTGTTTTGTTTGAAATCATAGAATTGGTTCCAGAGTATTCTGAATACGCCGCCTTTAATTATAAAAACCCTGTACTTTCGCTCTTATGTAGAGGTGAAGTCAAACACATCTACAATATTCGGATTTTTATAAAGTAAAGGTAAAATTTTGTGAAGTTCCATGAAGTTAAATTTTTTAATGTTTTGTTAATTTTTAAAATCTAAATATTAATGCAAATTTTTTGATGCATTATGATATGAAGTTAATTGGAAGGCCAATCAGTACAAATATGTTGACTGAATTTAGAAATTTCATTTAATTTTTTTCTGATGGGATATATCTAGAAAAGCTACGGAGTCTGTTCGTATATATGTTAAAAATAATCACCAAAAACATTATACATCCAATAGCATTGCAATGAACTAAAGTTGGATGCAATAGAAGTTATAATTCATGGAAACCAAAATACGCATAAAATTGTATATGTAAATATCTAATTTTAATTAAATACAATAATTGATATTAATTTTTCAATCTTGTTAATTGAATCTATAACTGTACGGAAAACCAGCAATACCAAAAAAATATATATATACAGTGGCTCCCAAAAGTGTTCGTACACCAACAAGAATCAATTCAAAACCTCATTATTTACCATTATATATTCTTATTTTTACATGAAAATTTTTTCATAGCATATTTTTACAGTTCTTAATAAAGCAGTGTAGAATAAATTTTAATTAGGATGCAAATTATTTTTTTAAAAATGACAATAAATAAAATTGCACAAAAATAGGACACAAAAGTGATCATACACTTTAAAAAAACATCACTAAATATGAAGTTTTCTAAATTTTTATAAATGTTTAGTATTTAGTAGGATATGCTTTATTCTTTATAACAGCTTTTAAAGGTTTGGGCATAGATTTAACTAAACGGTCGGTTACTTCTGCACCGATCTTGTTCCATTCTTCGATAATTACTGCTTTCAGTTGAATTTTCGATTTAATGTCGTGACTTCTTATTCGCACCTCTAATTCTTTCCAAATATTTTCTATAGGGTTTAAATCCGGTGATTGAGCTAGTGTTTTAAGGGTTTGAGGGCAATGATAGAGGCAAAAAAGACGAACATTCATGTCCGTGTGCTTAGGATCGTTGTCTTGGTATACACAAAGTTGTTTAAAATGCCCAATTTTTGTGCTGACACTTTAAAATTATTATTGAGAATATTTATATAAACTCTATGATCCATTATACCATGAATGAATACTAAATTGCCTACTCCAGCCGCTGACATACACCCCCAAACCATGCCACCTCCACCGCCATGTTTTACTGTTCCAACTAAATTCTTGGGATTAAGTTCTTCGTTTTTTTTTTCCCTCCATACAATGATTATCCCATCCGACCCAAAGATGTTAAACTTACTTTCATCTGCAAATAAGACACGATTCCGATAGCTCTCTGGCTGGTTTATCATAGATTTGGCAAATTTAAGCCTAGCAATTCTGTTCTTCTGACTTACAAAGAATTTTCTTCCTGCAGAGCGGCCATGTATACCAGCATTCTGAAGAATTCTACGAATAGTTTCACAGGAAATAGAAGTTCCATTTGATTCATTATATTGTGAAGTAAACTTTATTGCACTCAGACGTGGATTTTTTAGAAATTTACTCACAATATTTCTTTGACTACTAGCTGACAGAATTTGAGGGCGACCATTACGAGGCTTGTTTGCAATCCTTTTCCCGTCTCGGTAACGTTTTATTATGCTTTGCACCGTTGAATGAGGTAGATTAGTTATAGTTGCAATGCCTCTAATTGATTTTCCAGCTTTAAAATGAAATATAATTAATTTTCGTACGTCTAAACTCGTTTCTTTACGAATGCGCGTCATATCTAAGAATAAAGTAAATATAATAAGTAATTGTGATATTAAATACTGAAATCAAACGATTTTAGTGTATTTTTCAATTAGAAGAAAAATAAGCCGCAAAAGATATTTTTATGATGAATTTAAATAAATAATGTTTGGATGTACGAAGACTTTTGTGTTCTAATTTTGTGACATTTTTTATTTATTTATTTTTTAGAACAATACTACTTGATTTTTTATAAAAATATTTGTTCAGTTTCATTAAGAACTATTTAAAGATGTTAATTAAAAAAACCAACTAATAAAATGCCTTATTAAGAAGTATAGAACACAATTTCTGCAAATTTCTTTAGTGTACGAACACTTTTGGGAGCCACTGTATATATATCTGATTCAACTAGCTTTTTATAAATTGGAAAATTTTTGTTTATCTATACGTAAAGATTCTAAAACTACATATTGTATATAATGAACGGAAGATCAGTTGTGTACCAAAGTTTGAAACAAATAAATTCTAAGAAATGAATTAAAATTTTGCTTATAATATTGAAATAAACTTTATCGAATTAAGAATAAAATTGTGATAAAACCCATAAAAAATATAAAGTTGATTGCAAAATGGCTTAAAGTAGTATATTCGTAAATATATTTAAATATTACTGTTATTTTTTTTATAAACAATCATAAGATTACAATTTAAGTATTGTTTCTGAGAGAACTAAAAGAGAAAAGTAATACACTAAAAACAAAAATAGATTATGAATTTGGAATTCTTTTAATACTTAGGTTATGAAATATTGCAGCAATTTAAACATAAAAGAATTTATTAAATAAATATTTCTTTAATCGTTATTCTACATTTTTTTCCTGTTATATTCAGAAGAAAAGCAATTACGATTTTAAAAAATAAATCGTTTGCTGAATAGTTGGGGAAAAAAACTCGCTTCCACCAAAACTAAAAACACAAATTCTTTATTTTCAAACATTTCTTCTTTCACAGTTTTTGTTATGTAATTACTTTGTTTAATCAGCTGTTTAATGTTTAAGTAATTGCGGGTTTTTAGATTTAATGACTATTTTTTCATCATTTGGGAAATTGCATTTCAGTAAAATCCAGCAACATTTACTGATTTGCTTTCTTTACACAAACAAGAATTTAAGACAATGAAATTCTATTTAAAAAACTAAAATTAATTAAGATTTATGTGAGTACATCAGAGTTTTTATACTTCAATTTTATGTAAATTAAACTAATTCGATATTTTTTCTATTCATTCAGGCGTTCTTATGCATTTCACTCGGTTAAGGAACAGTATTTTAACAACTTTTTTCATACAATAGATTCTCATAATAATTCGAAGAATAAATTTTTACTAGTTTTTACAACTTACAAAGTGAAAAGTAATCCTATATTAGAAAAAGGATATATTTAACACTTGGGTTTCCAAAGGGTCATTTTGATCTCTCTGAGAAAACCTATCGTTAATTTTCTTCGAGATTTCTATTTTATGAGAATATTTTAATTAATTTTTACTTGCATTTGTAGGACATATAATCTCAACTATAATCTTTTTTTTTTTTTTTTTTTTTTTTTTTTTTAGTTTCGGTGGAAAGTATATAGTATACCTACTTTTACCGAAGGGACCATTCGAATATATATTGGTGAGAATACATACATTTATATTTAAATATGTAACGGCTTGACAGGGACGTACATAGATGTAGGTATAAATATAGAAATAATCATGTGTTAGTAAAATGTGCATATAAAAGAAGTAAGAAGACGAAGCCAAAAGTCAGTCCGATAAAAGCTATTATAAATTGTTAGTAAGAAGACATGCGAGTCAATGTCTTGGTAGAAGATGATAGTAGAAGAATAGATGGTCTTTAAGACCTGCATTAGAAAATAAACATTTTTTTTCAGTAAATAAACACAGAGGAACTAACTTTTCATCACACCACAACTCAAGGAATATATAGAAAATATAAAAGTTTTTTTCTACTTTCAACTTCATAGACAGGTCAATTTACATATTTTTTCTAATTAAATACCGAAGGTTCAAAATGACTCCTTTGGTAGAAATAGCTATAAGCAAACTCATGGTAAACCTAGTGTTAATACGTTCATAATTTTCTTTCCTTTTCATATAAAGAGTAAATATTGTATTTGTCAGAAATTTTTAACTCGAGATTTTGACAAATGTCAAAGTTTCAAACCTCTCTGAGTACGAAAAAACGGTTTTGGACTTGTACGTGTTTCTACATTGCTAAAAGTGATTCCTAAAAAAATAATTGGTCTCATTAGATGAATTTAAGCATGGGGGTTTTGTGCCAAATTTATTTTCTATCAAAGTTTGAATGAAATTTAATTAAAGAAAATATGTTTGTTCGTCTGCACATATGTTAAATAACGTTAATTAAAAACATTTAGAGTTAGAAAGATGAAATTAACTTACAGACTTATCGTCATAATTGCCAAATTTTGAATCTAATGTATTTGTATATTTATATTTTGTACATATTCGAATGGGCGTCGACGCAGTTGTTCAAAAATGAAAAAATTAGATATAGGAATTTCAATATGTTATCTTGTAAATAAAATCGTTCATACGAACTACGTTTTGGTTTCAGTTAAAGGAAAAGAACCGTGTCCAAAACTTTTATCGTGTTCTTCTTAGTGTAAGGGAGGAGGATCCTTATACTAAGGAGCCCAAAATCCAATATATTGTGACAATGCCTGACCGTTTGTCTTATAGCTATCAAACTTGGCACATATATAGTTTAGAGGTTGCACTTTGGAGCTAATTTTTTGAGATTCTAAATGGAATTTTTATTATTAAAAATTAAAATAGAAAATCTGCAAACAAAAATCAAAATTATTTTTCTTCCATCATCTTAAAATAATAAGAATTACCTTTTCAAAGATATCTGCAATTTTTATTAATTTTTTCTATTTGCAATGAAATTTCAAAAAAATGTATTTTACAGCAATGTATTATCACGTGAGAACATGATGCTGTTTTGATAGGGGATTTGAAGCTCGAAATGGCGTAGGCAATGAATGAAGCGTAAACGGCAATTTTCATCACCATCTTTTATTCGCATTTATTTTTTACCTGCTTTTACCAGTATTGCATCATTATTTAGTATGCTTCTTTGACAGCAGATGCGTTTTTAAAAGGTTGATCTGCCTTAAACAGTATAGCTTTATTATTACGTATGCTTCTTTGACAGCAGATGCGTTTTTAAAAGGTTGAAGTAGAACTGTGACATCCTAGCTGTTATTTCATCTCAAAATCGGTCGAGCTCCAAAACTTTGATTGCCAGCTAGAAAAATTGAAAATGAAAGTTAAAAAAAATTATCATTATATATACAGTGGCTCCCAAAAGTGTTCGTACACCAACAAGAATCAATTAAAAAC
>JAPMOR010017383.1:0-17746 GCA_026543865.1 Argiope aurantia
GTGATGCTCTGAAATGTGTCTAGTGGTTTTAAGGAAATGAAATTTATCAAAACCACTTTAATGTTACTTTCATGTGATGTCAGAGAATCTTCACGAATAAGATATTACCTTGGAAAGTGTCCTACGGATTTCACCTATCAATTTAAGCTCTTAGTTTTTTTACCTATATTTTTGTCTTTTTCCTTTTCTCTAAAAAATATCGCACATCGAAACTTTGAGCCATTCGCTTGATAAAATTCGAAGAGAAGTTGTCTGCATAATATTAATTACTGCCAAAATTATTGTTTATTCAGAGAGAGAGAGTGAGAGAGAAATATATGTAACCATAAAATTTGTGAAATCTGTCAGAATAAATTTAAGGGCAATAATAATATTTGCCTCAAATTCAATAAATATTTCAATTGATGAAACAGTTATTCGTTTTCTTAGTATTAATAATTACCATTGATATACAGTAGAATTAAATGGGCCTGGAAAAGTAGAAAATAGTCTTTCACTCACATTTTTAAATGGTTTATCCTATATTTGTAAATTTCGGGTTATCTTTTTTTCTTGATGTACAATAATTTCCTTTTTTTTTTTGTTTAGATGCATCATCCTGATGATGATACAATAGTTCACTATTTTATTAACTTAATTATCAAATAATGCTAATTTGCTGATCAGTTTAAAATTTGATTCCATATAAAATGCGCTGTCTTGAAATGATTCTGAAAAAGAAATTATCTTAAGATTCGATTATATTTAAATAATACACTATGAAATGTATTATTGAATAAAAACTATAAAATAATAATTTCAAAGGCCTTTCCTTATGAGATAATTTAAGAACATAAAACTTTTTTAAGAGAACGAAGTGGACGTCAAAACAAAATCATAAATATTTAAAATATGAATGAAAAATGTAATAAATACACTACACCGAATATCAAATATAAATAAATTACACTGCACTGGAAACAAAAATATGAATTAATTACACTACAATGAATATCAGAGTAATGAAAATTCCAAAATATTAATGAAAGAATTAAAATACGTTGTTATGAATCTATCAATTGAATTGAAACTTAATGTGGATTATACTTTCAAATTTATAATATGGTTATACAGGCCCATACAATTTTTCTTTGCAGAGTTGGTCTTAAAATATCAAAGAAAAATGTACAGATAGCTATAAAGATTGCTGAAAGTATTCCACGTCAAAATTGCTGACCTTGAAGAAAAATTTGGTTACCATTTTGTAACTTTTTCAACAAAAATGAAGATACTTGAAAATGCAGGAATTTTTGCGGTAATTCTGTTAGAGCTCGAGATTCATAGTTTCTTCTCGAAAATTCAATAACCTGCCACGGTGGAAATAAAAATTCAAAAGAGCTAAAGTCAATACTAATTGAGTGAATTTCTTTTTGATCTCCAACAAATTCTCTCTAAGTACTTAATGATACTTTGTTGCTTAGGAATGATTTGAAGTCTGCCCATTTGTACTTGATTTCTGTGATTTCTTGTGTATCTTTTTTGTAGTGGAATAAAGCCTCATTATTGGATATCAGACTTGTTAAACTGCTGAACGTATGCACACTGGATGAGAGTTTCGAAACAATATTATAAATCTAACTATAATTTCAATTTGATTAGAGTATATTTAATACACTCTCATGTTTCTCTGAGTTTACATTGACCTCAATATTATTACATCTTTTTGTAAGCCTAAGGGATTTTTTTTTTGCCTCATCTCTAAAAAAAGTAAAGAATGTACTCTTCCAAAAAGTACTAATTAAGATTCTTGGAAGGTCCACATACTGTTATTTTATCGAATTAATTTAGGAGATATTAGTAACTATAATTAGAATTTGTTGATAACATACAAACTGAAATCCTAATACGGTATTCATTGAAAGCCTAGAAAATGAAGGAAATGAAAAAAAAAATCTTGTAAAGGAGCAAATGGAAATAGAAGGAAAAAACTTATAAAATTTAAATGAGCTGAAATGGAAACTTCCATAAAAAATTCATTAACCAGAATTTGGTACTACTACTATGATTGTTGATGTTGGACTAGACTAAATATTGGACTTTTCATTCATGAAACCAAGTAAAAAATTCTTTGAATTACTATTGTTGTACTTTTGAGAGTAGCTTCTATAATAATAAATACAAAAAATTATAATTTATTTAAACTTAGAAATTATCAGTCATTCACGTGATATGAAAACAATATGAGAAAAATCAATCTTCTTATTCCTAGATCAAAGGTGATCAACAATTTGTAAAAATTATATTCTTCTAAATACATCTTGAGATTAATAGCTCTTGGTTCATTGCAATTCATATCATTCATTAAAATAATGTACAAACGGAAGTGACTAATAATTAATATTAAATGTATTAAAAAGTTGGACAATTATAAGAAGCGAAGACATATATCTTATAAGTTAGCGATTCTCAACCTGTGGGGCGCGCCCCCCTAGAGGGGCGCGAGCACACTAGAGGGGGGGGCGAGAATATCCAAGAGAAAATATTATATTAAAACATTGATTACTGATTGAAAGGAAAGCAAGCATACACATACAAAGCAAAATGTATTTTTACATATTTAATAACTTTAATAAGTTATTAAAAGTAAAAGTTAAAGTAAAACAACTTACTAAATCAAAACATACTAAATTAAAAACAAATTGAATAATTATTAGTGACTTCCATGGGCCTGTCTTGCAGAGCAAAGTTTTTCGAAGGAAGTCTTAATATTAGAAATAGCCACTCTCAGTTCTGTTTATATATTTAGCCGAGATCTATATTTTGTCTTCAAAGGAACCACAACAGAAAATCCAGTTTCACAAAGGTAGGGTGTTGAAAATGGTAATAGAATGCGAAATGCCCTTGTTTTTAGCGCAGAAAAATCATCCTCTACTCCTGCCCAAAATTCAAATAGGGATTTATTACTAAATTGCCTTTTAGTTCCGCCGCTTGTCGTGAAGTCTATGAGTTTTTCTTTCTCATCAATTGAGAGTTCTTCGGGAGTCTTATGAAATGGATCCCTAACCCACTCGTAACTTTCTATCAGTTTGTCATCAGAATGAATTTTTTTTTAAATTCTTTGTCAGCATGGCTAAATGATTTTCAATGATTACAAAAACAACTTTTACATGTTTTTCTTCAGACTTGTAAATTTTAGTAAAATCATTCACATTTGCAAACATTGTTAGGTTTTTTTTCCTTTAAATTTCTGCTCCACAATTCCAATTTTCTACAAAAAGCATTAACTTTATCATTCGTATCCATCATATATGTATTTGCTCCTTGGAGTTGAAGATTCAAGTTATTTAATTTCTCGAATATGTCGACCAAATAGATCAATTTCATAACAAATAAACCATTGCAAAAATTCTCGACCTCCAGTCTGTTTTATTCTAGGAAAATGGCGATTTCTTCACTTAATTCATAAACATGTTGTAAAAATTTCCCACGTGATAACCATCTTGCCTAGCTATAAAAAAGAAACGCTGAATGTACTGAACCCATGTCTTTACAAAATGCGGAAAAGATTCTCAATTTCAGGGGTCTCGTTTTTAAATAATTTACTACGGTTACAACCATAGTTAAGACAATATTCAGACATTTCTTTCTAAGCCAAAGCTTCTCTGTGGATCATGCAATTTGTCCAGATGCACAGAGACGATTTTTGTTTTACAAATGCTTGCATACCTTGGAATCTTTCGAACATTTAACGAGCATCTTCGGTGCATATTCGGAAGCAATGTTTCCATTCTATGTTTGCCTCGTTCATGAAATCATTTAAAATAGCAAATAATGCAAGCGCTGTTGTTTTAAGTTCTATTGGTTTGCAGAAAAGTAGTTCTTCTACTACTGACATATTATCACAAAATCTAACATAGGCAATTAAATGAGCCTCTTTATTACTATCTAATGCTTCATCAAGCTGTTATGAAATCAATTTGTCACGCAACTTCGAGAAAAGCTGACACTGTGCATCTTCAGTTATATCACCAATTCAATGAGCAATAGTATCATTTGAAAAAGGTATGGCCAGAATTGTTTTGAAAAATTATCTCCATAGTTTCTACAATCTCAATTGCTGCTGGCAAAATAAGCTCTTCACCAATGGCGTGAGGTTTTTTACATCTGGCTATTTTATATGAAACTTTGTAAGATGCAATTAAAGCTTTTTTATTCACAGACAAAGTTTCTTTAAAAAATGATTTTTGGCTTTTTATATGATTTTAATTTAATTCGAAGAATTCTCTGGGCTTGTTGACGTACTCACTATAAAGCGTTTCCAAATGTCGTTTAAGTTTATTAGGTTTCATGCTGTCTGTGGCCAACATTTTTGAGCAAATGATACACAGGGGCCTTACGTCTTCTTTTACTTCAGTACTGGTCAATCCAAAATTTAAATATTCTTTATTTTATTTTCTGAACCAAACTTGTTGGTGTTTGACTATTGTCTAATGCTCGCTTACTTCCGCTTAAAAATTTATCCATGAGTCTGCATAATTCTGTTGCCGTGAATATTTAATATGGTGAATTGCAATTAACACGAAAACATATATAACATACTCATTCACGACAGATTCGATAGCGATAGAAGGATCGACTCGAATGAGATTGGCTGGAATTGAAATTTGCGTTATCGAACATTTTCTTTATTCATATGAGAAAATATTTGCTCTGCGCATGCTCGAGACGGTATCGGTCGTGCGAATTCCCTTCCACAAACATTACTTATTGTTTTTCTCTTTTGTTTAGTCATGCCTCTGTTTTATTTCTTTTATTGTTTATTATTCGAAAAAATGTATTCCCAGTTTCTAAATTTAGCTCCCTCCGTCTAAGTTAACTTTCATTAACGATTTTTTCTACTTTCATATTCTTTTAAAGTTATCTTCCTGTTTGGCTTTCATTTCAAATTTAATATTTAAATTTTCCCCGCTTTCATTAGCTTCCTCTGTTAACCGACAGCATGGAAAAATGCCAAATGTGGTTTCTCGCCAATGTTGGCTCACTTTTAATCTTGTTTTGGCAGTTAGTTAAAAATAATTTAAAAACAGAATCCAAAATACTCAATATACTTTAATGTTATATACATTTTATTGTAAACGAGGGGGGGGGGGCGATTAAAATTATGATTGAAAACTGGGCCGCGAATACTGAAAGTTTGAGAAACGCTGCTATAAGTTACTGAAGACCCATTGTTCTTTGAGAATGCAAATTGCTGCAGCTGCCAAAGTATCAATGCTATTATTGTGAATATCAATGCAAACCAGAAGGGGTGGTCTTCCAAAACTTTCTTTTATATTCTTTATTAAACTTGTCAAGCCAGAGGACGCATTACATGGTTTTGGCCGTACAATAGTCACAAAATATTAACTTTTGGCATGTTTTTAATTGAATATATTGTGTCATCCTTGCCAAGTTATTTGGGGACATTAATAATATCTGGACATCGAATTGAGCTTTAGACACATTTTTCTCAAGCAACTGAAATAAAGATTTGACACAAAATACATTTGTGATCATCAAATGTGATATATTTAAGTTATTGAATTTTTGAGTTATCGCGTTCACTCGTTTCTGAAAGTACAGACAGACATACAATGTGGCGTCAGTTGGATTTGGTTCAACATTTGACAAGTGTATACGCTATAGATGTTAGATCTGTGCAAAGAATCTTATATCAAGCTCTCATCTTTTTAAAGCTCTCGAATTATATTCGAATAGCCGGAATGACAAACTTCTTCCAAACAGATTTTACTCAGAATTTGACAAAAATCTGCAAATTTAGTGTAAAAATCGTACACCAAATTTTAATTGTTTAGCTCAAAGTTATTTTTAGTTATATTTGCTATATACATACAGAGACGGGCATTTTCCAAAAGTATTTCTTTCGAACTCAGTGAGAAGTAAAACTCGGAGATAAATCAAAATATCGAGTTCGGTTTTTTTGAGGATTAATATTTTACGATTTTTTCTGTACTACGTATATGGGAAAGTTAAAAGAAAATAGCAACAATCCCCATTATCAAAAATTTCACATGGAGACTTCTTCAATTATCACTTCCTCGTGGGAATTCAATTCGAGGATTTCCTGAGTTTGCTCATTTTGAAACCGTTAATTTTGGTTTCGACTAATTGTTTAACCATATATCTGACTTCAGATAGAAATTTCTGCATTTCATATAATTTCAAGGAAGATTCTTGATAAATTTGGTCGTTGCCGTTTTCTTTTATACACTGCTGTTCTTTAATAATAGAGTCAGTTAAATCTGACAGAAAGTGAGTAAAACTGTTCAGGCATTCATACCAATGCATTTGATCTCATTTTATGATTTTTAAGAGAGATGCATTGCTGTAAAATTATTCAAAATATACTGAAAAAGAAAACATAACATTTTTTTCCTTCAGTTGAATGACGAATGGAATGTTTATCATTAATTAGAGAAATATTACATCTTCCTATTTCACAATAGAATGCGGTTTTAAAAACTGTCTGAGATCCTCACTCTCCCATGAGCAGACTACATTTGATGCCATTAAATAATAGTGTCCAAACCGGAATCAATGCATGTTGTTTGCATATTGTAACTGAATACAGCATTTTGTCCGTAGATACTGTGTTCTCAAATCAGGCTTTGCCGTAGATACTGTGTACTCAAATCAGGCTTTGCCGTAGATACTTTAAAAGTGTACACTGATAAAATATAGGTACTTTTCTAACATTTTATCAATTGCCACTTTTTCAACAAATAATACTTTATTCGTTGCTGTAGGACTAAAATTATTGTTTTATTCTTAAATAAAGCTCCTGTAATATTTCATCTGTAAATACAGGGTTAGCAAGAAATGTTACCCACTTCAGAGGGCTCTAAAATACGTTCTATTGGTCTAAATAAGATAAAATATGAACTACAGATTATTCAGATATGCGCTTTACATTTATTAATTAAAAATAGTACAAAAATTTGCCAATATACAGCACTGCAACACAAATGACATTTATTTGCATATATTGAAAATGTGAAACATAATTTGCGTTACAGCGCATGTCTATTACAATTTTTCTTTGCGTTAAAAGAAGGCGAATTCTGCACGAACATTACTTTTGTCTCTGTTCGTCATGCCTACGTTGCAAGAAAAAGAGCTACTGGTGAAATTTTTCTATTTGAACCAACAACACTCTTTTGCAGCTCTAAAAGAATTTCGTTGTATGAAGCAGATACGAAGAGGTCCAAAGTCTTCAGGTGTCCTATGTAAGATGATGCAGACATTTGGAAAAATCGGGCCAACTTGGCATTCCTGCAGGTAGAGGACGAAAACAAATTTCGTCTTCCAGCGTCGAAAATGCTGCTATTGCGCTCGTTGAAGCCAGTAGTCAATCGCCGCATAATAATGTGAATTTGCCAGTTCTTCCCCATGTTCTGAATGCCGTATTGAACTGTACGAAAAATCGTACGGCAGATTTTACCTTCTTATCCATACAAAATCAAGGCTGTGCATCTTCTGCAGGACGGGAACTTATAGGTCCGTAAAACTTTTGAGCTTCAGTTCCTTGCTCGAATATTAGTTGATACAACTTGGCCATGGAACATTCTGTGGAGTGATGAGGCCCACTTTTGCCTCAATGGGAAAGTTAACATCCACAGCTGCCGAATTTGAGCAGAGGAAAACCCTGACTTTGTCCAGGAACAACCCTTGTATCCTGAAAAAGTGACAGTATGGTGTGGCTTTACAGCTACCTTTATTATTGGACTTTATTTCCTTGAAGAAATTACTTCAAATGGAATCCAGACCTGTTTCATGTCAGGGCAACGGTACCATGATATGCTGAGGGATTTTGTAATCCCAACTCTTCTTTAGCGTGGATGCCTACAAGACATCATTTTCATGCAGGATGGTGCACCACCTCATACTGATCGTCGTGTAAAACGATTGTTAATACAGCATTTCACAGAAGCTCGAGTTATCGGCCGTCATTTCCCAATAGCATGGCCTTCTCACTCACCGGACAGTACACCTTGCGACTTTTGGTTGAGGGGATATTTGAAGGACAATATCTACCGTCAAAGGCCATCGTCTCTACAAGATCTGAAGGACAAAATTAAACTCCATGTTCTTAATATTCCGTCAGACTCACTCCGGTCTTTTACAGAAAATATTGTTCTCCGTTTAGAGCATATTTTTGAAAATGAAGGAGGACATATTGAGCTATTTTAATTTTACTTTATTTAACAATTATAAATTATATTAAATGGTTTTATATGTATTAAAACGTCATCTAACGGTGAATTTTTGTACTATTCTTTTTTATTTAATAAATGTAAAGCGCGTCATCTCAATAATCTGTAGTTCAAATTTTATTTCATTTGGATCATTAGGACGCATTTTAGAATCCTCTGAAGTAATTTATTTCTCACTAACCCGGTACATCTGCGTAATCTTTTATCTACAGGCATTGTATCAGTAAATAACAATTTATTCTTTGGTACAGTAACTGCAATTAATGCTTTATTTGTATGTATTATTCTAGCAATCAACGTGTTATCCATAGATATTGTGCCAGTGTATAAAATGTTATTTATAGGTTTAGTAACTACAAACAACCTGCTATTTGTATTTAAAATATCTGCTTTTAATGCTTTATTTGTACGTATTATTCTTGCAAAACAACGTGTTATCCAGAGATACTGTCCAGCGTTTAAAATATTATTCATAGTTATAGTAACTACGAACATTTTATTAGCCGGTACAATACCTGCTTTTAATTAATTATTTAAATTCAATTATGTTATAATTTTTAGATATAATATGATACAGGCTAACAAATATAAATATGGCCTAATAGGTTATTTCTGAACCAGTTGAGTTAGGAATATACTTCAAAAGATTCTCAAATTAATAATTAAATAATTATGCATTAAGATGTCTGAGTCAATTTGTTCCAGATTTTTATACATACATTTAAATTTATTACAAAATACTGACATTTAAATCATATTTACTAAAATGATTTTGACATATTATTAATTATAGCAAAAACTAGTTCTTCGACATCTAAAATGGAGCAGAATTTGAAATTATGAATTATATTATTTTAACCCATTCAAAGGTCAAATCATGTTGCATAAAATATTTTGCTCTAGTGGGCTTATAATGTAGTAAATAGTCTGAAGTAGCAATGTGTAAAGTTTTATAACTTGGTCTACATTTTTCACAATAATTAAAACATATTTTTGAAAAAATAATATTTGTGTGTTATTAACATTGATAATTGTTTTACAACATTGATGCAAAAATAATATATAAATGCATTTTTTATATGATTTAAATAATTTTTCCAATAAGATATGTTACTTTATATCTAACTATTTAGAAATTAACTATGATAACAAGACAATGACAGACATTCTATCTATAAATACCAATTTGATATATATCCAAAATATTTGAATTCATTCACAAATATAACATATAAAAGTCTGCTCAGAAAACCCAAATAATGAAAATATAAAGGGTTAAACAAATTTTCACGTTTCTATAGGTAAAAAAGAACTCCAATTCTTATTTACCATTTTTCGAATAATAAACATTTTTTTTATATTTAAAAAGTTATTTATTATTAATAAGTTGTTAATTTTAAAAAAATCTCAAAAATTCTAAACAAAATTATATCTCCTTAAGCAAATATTAATTAATATGCAACTTTGAACAAGAAGTAAAATATATCATGTTAATTAGAAATATTTTTCTTGTTTCAAAAAGTAAGAATTTGATGTTTTCCATGTATAACAGTATATGTAAAAAATCTAAGGTATGTATATAATATTAAAATAATTAAAAAAATCTTACGTTGAAATTCCAAAGAAACTATCAGTTTTTATTATTGTTCAATTTTTAATATTTTGTATGCATGCGTTGGAATAACTTTTTATATTAACTTAAAAAATCTTAATTAGTATAATAAATTTCAATATATTAATTATTAAACAAATTTTACTAAAAAAATATTAGAAAAAACTATTTTTTTTTCCTTTAAAACGTATTAAGTTAAACATCAACAAAAAACAAAAGTCATTCCACAAGATGAATTTGAGTATTAATTCGGTGCTACATTTTAGAAGACTTCTCAAGAACAACAATTTTATTGTCTTGTCATTATCCTATTTTTATATGCATATAATCATCTTTTTAATACGCAAAGAATGCTTATTTTTCCCGCCAAAATTTTTACTCTTCATTCTTTTTTTTCCCTTTTATGTTAACGAGGATAATTTTTCGTTTTTTTGTCTCCACTTATTCTAAAGTAGGGAATCTTGTTTCAGACTTGTAATTATCTTTTACCTTATTAAATTCATGCAAGGGTTCGGTCTCAGATTAAAAAGAATTCTTTTTCGACCAAAAAAGAAAAACACCAGCATATGCTACATAATTAACGCTAGAAAGTCACTTCAACTACAATCACGCAAATATAGTTGGCAACAAAATAAAATTAAGACATTTTTAAGACTTCCAAAAAAGGGGAATTTGTCTAAAAAACATTTTGATTATTAATTTTTTGAATATTTCAGAAGTTATGCAAACACGTTTTTTAACAAGGTGTTTTTATATAAAATTATGCGTTACATTCACCATCATTGTTATAGAAGAAACATATGCATTATTAGTGGGAATTTATATTCATGGTTGATTCCAAAATCTGCGAAAATGCTGAATAATTTATTTCCTAGATTATGTTTCCGAAATTTAATCTCTACTAATATCAAAGAAAAAAGTGTGTACTGTCAATTTACAGGGCTTGGGGTTTATTTGCAAATTTTGGCATACATATTTTCTGAGGATATAAATGTGGGTGTCAAATTTCTTTTAAAATCTCACAAAGAGATTTTCTTGAAATTTTATTAAGAACTTTAATTATTTGAAATTTAAGGAATCTTGATTTTTGAGTATTTTTTCTATTCTGGAGGAGTTTTAAAAATATTATTGCAAAAAAAAAAATATTTTTCACTTAATTTTAAAATTTAAAATTTGTCTTTTTAATTAGACCAATTTAATCATCTTCAAATTCTTCTAAATGTTGCTTGTCAAACTTCTCTTCAAAATGCGCTCTGCTGCTTTAAAAAAAAACTGCTCGTCCATATGTTAATTTGCAGAAAAGTGAATAATTAAATTTTTCAGAAGCATAATCTAGAAAATTAATCTCTAATAATAATAAAGAAGAATGTCTGTGTTGGCAATTAAAACGACAAACTGCTTGAACTGATGTTGCCGAATTTTGAACACAAAGTTTTTGAGGATGAAAATATGTGTGCCATATTTTGTTTATTTCAAAATCTTTCTAAGGGATGGATTTTCTTGAAATTTTAGTAAGAATTTTAATTAATTAAAAATTAAGGAGTGTTGATGCTTGGCGTATTTTTTCGTTAATTCTAAGAATATTATTGCAAAAAATGTTTTTTACGCAATTTAAAATTTAAAAAAAATGTATTTTTAATTAATTTAATTTCAATTTATTTTTAATTAATTTCACTTCTTTCTTTTTATTAATTTAATTTCAATTAACAGTTATCAAATTCTTTTAAATATTGGAAATTTTTGAAAATAATTTCCGCATAATTTTATAAACTGTTTGATTTGTTGAACTAAAATTCAAAGTGTCTTTAGTTTTTCAACAAACATTTAATAGCTTGATTCTTTTTCAATTGTTATAAGCAAAAAAGGCTTTAATATCTAAACAGTTAATGATGAAAAAAAGTAGAGTTACAAAAACGCGAATGTTAGCATAGATTTATTATTATAATTTTCTGGTATTAGACTGCATTATGTTGGTTCATGTACGCAAGGAATAAACCAGGTATAAGGCTATTAAAATAACACAGTTTACTTATATTATTATTATTGTTTAAAAATGCTTTCTTAAGGGAATCTAGAGCATCAAGTTCTGTATAAGAGATTTAATTGAAATTATGCGCAATGGATAATTCCGGTGAGTAAAATGGTCACCATAGACGGCTAGTAATAAATATACAGGACTTACATGCCTGAATAGGAAACGGTAGGCTTTCGTGTTATAGAAAACCACATTGTTCATTTTTCTTTTTGCTGCAATGTTTGAAAAATCCCAGGTATTCTGACAGTTATAAATATTATTTTGAAGTATGTTGTATTACACTTAAATGTGCGTTAAAATGTTTAAGTCTTATTCAGTTATTTGCAGCCACGGCATTTAAAGAAGTTGTACCGAAATTATCTATAAGATTTACAACTCGAAAACAAATTGATTATAAAAATGCCCAGTTAAAATGTATCTACTTTTTTTCTGAGTAACCAGGAGAGGGGCGGTGGGATAGTTTACAGTTTCCGCTTCTGCTGTTCTCAGCAGAAAAGTGACAACCACGATGAAATATTGGGGAACACGACGGCAAGCTTGTAAGCCATTAACAAAATTGCAAAGTAAACTTTTTCCCAGAATGCAGCAGCGAGGAATCCCATTAATTTTATCGCTAAAAAGGTAGACAGGACCAGAAGAATTTGTTTGATCAAATTCATTTTTTTTCTTTTTTTTTCTCTTCCATCATTTTTCTCCATTTATTCGACTTAAAAAATGTCAAAAATTATGTATGGCGCAATTCTGTTATGCACTAGAGAGACGATTTGTTGATCCAATTTTGTTTTCTAAAATGAAGGAAAAAAAATGAAGAAAAAGCATAGGACGGAATAATTGGCGAGTCAATAATATTTCAAAGAGACTAGGCAAGTTTGGGAGCCTTTTGATAAATGCCTTCTTGATTCCTGCTGCTGCTTGTTCAGGCTTAAAGATTAATAGAGCAAATATGACTCGCAACGGACGTTTCCCGTTCCATATCTCAGACATTATGGAACATATCCGGGATGATAATCTTGGATCTTTCGCTTTCGAGTCATTATGCTTTCCGTTCCTCAATCTTTTTCTTCCTCTTCCCATTATCTAGATTTGGGCTTGAAAGATGGATTTGAATAGATGCTTTGTTGTGAATCTGGGAGAAGCCATCATTTGATCTTTTAAATCGGGATGGGGTAGACGAAGGTCAATGAAGAATAAGTATCACGGTGGGGGGAATTCTTTCGAAAATGAGGGTACGCGTGTATGATAAATTAGTTTTAAGTGAGCATAATGGTTTAAGTTGTTACTTTCTCATATACATAATATAGAGAAAGTATAGTAATCGTTAAAAAATTCGAACCCGAAACTTTGATGAATCTCCAAGTTTAGATCTCGCCAAGCTCGAAAAACTCATTTTGAGAAAGTCCATCAGCCTGTTTATGACAAAGATAATTCAAACATGGTTTGAGCTAAGCGAATGAAATTTAGTATACGGTAATATAATAGGCCTTGGAATATTGATCCTTACGCCAATATGCAATTTTTATGAAAAAATACAAGTAGCATGGCATATTGCACAATATTGTGCGATATTATATTATTCAATATTCGGCAATATTGTATAATATTGGGAATATAGTTTAATATCATGCAATATTGTTCACTATAAGTGTTCTACCTAAAATGAATGAAATGAAATATATGATAATACGCGCTCTATAAAACTGCTCACTTCAGCATTTTCTCACGCTCTGAGTGAAGGAATAAAAATCCCTAATGCTTACAACATTCCTTTAAAGATACCTAAGATTCCCTTTCCTAAGAAATACTTATCAAACCCTCATAGTAATATCACTGAAGGGACGAATTTCCGTTTCTTTTACTTTTGTGTCGCGATGCAAAATGACTTATCTTCTTACCGTTTTTTATGTGTACAGATTATTCCTCCCGAGATGAAATAAATCAAAGTTAAATTCCAAATGTCCCCTCTTTTCGGTCAAACACTGTTAAAATATATTTACATATATATCAGCGAATGAACTGAGTGTTTACATAGTTGGCTGTTTTAGGATTCCATCTTAATTAAAGTTATTGCGAAGAATGTTCTGGAAAATCAGACAATGGTTTATTTTCTGGTTAGGTATTAATATGCGCAAAACACAGGGCCCGTCTTAGCCTAATTGCGCCCCCCGCCCTCTGCTTTACTACTTCAGTAATGAAGAACCGCGCATAGAACTTCTATTTTTCACATTAAGCATAGTGCAAAAAAATTCATATCCTTGCTGACATAAGGGCGGAATTCAGCTAAATTTTTGTAGTTACGATGACTCAATTAAGCCAATCAGAAGTCGTATTTTTGTAAACATATCGCATTTTACATATCGTAAAATGCGATACAGGCTTTTGATTGGCTAAATTTGTCCATCGTAATTGCGAAAAGTTAGCTGAAATCCGCCCTAAAGAGCCATGGATTTACGAAATACAGATTTTTTGTGTGTTCATACGATAGAGTAAAGAAGAAACTAACATAGAACTGACGTATTTTACACTGTACTGAAATTTTGTTAAAAAAAAATCCATTAATGAAGAAACGTGAAATAATTTTTCTATTCCATTTGGGGGACCTCCTCTGATGTGGGGGCCCGGAGCAACTGTCCCGTATGCCCCTGCTTTAGTAAGACTTTGCAAAATATTCTTCGATTAGAATAGTCGAAATATTTCTATGCCCACGTAAAAAGAATTATCTTCCCGTTATTGCCCAGCTTAATGAAACAGCACTATTGAAACATACTATAAAGTGCATAATGCAACTGTTACAAAATTTGTCTAACTCTTATCAAAGTAGACAAAGTACACTCAGCTGACTTTTAAATGTTCTAGTTAATCAACACAAAGGAATCAATAAAGATAATTCGACCCAATTTAAACTAGAACGAATAATACTGTAAGTCTGGGTTGATTAACCTCAAGCTAATTCTTTCAGATACTGTGTGAAGATTTATGCTTATAAAAGAGCATGTTCAAGTACTGCATATTCATGTCTGCCCTGTCCAGATATACAGCTATAAGATTTATAACGCAATTAGCTATAATGGTAATTCAATGCACCAGGAAGACCAAATTATAAAATGTCATGCAATTTTTTTTCATTTTATGCGTCGCATGCTTCGGATGATTTTCAGCACATATTTGTTAATACTATTATTTCTAATAATTATAAAAAATATTCAATTTGAGTGGTTATCCCAAAACTTTATCACATGTTTTATTATAAACATGTCATGTCAGAGAAAACCGTACAAAGTAGTGGCGTAGAATAGTTTCGAAATATTTACTTTTGTCATGAATTTAACATTTTTACTGAATCTATCGTGTCAATTTTAGCGATTAAATCTTGACATGCGTTAATAGTATCCAAATTTTTTTTAAAATATTGTGTCTCAGACACGTTTTTCTCAAACAATAAAAACTAAAATCTGACACAAAACAGCTCTTGGTGTCACAAAATCCCATACCAAATTTGATATGTTTTATTCATTGCGATTTTGAGTTATTGCACTTACATGTTCTTAAAAGTGTAGCCAGACAAACAGTTGACCTGTAGTTGGATTTGGCTCAAAATTTGATAGGTATCTATACTCGAGATGTTAAACCTATGCACCGAATTTTATCTATCTAGCTCTCTTCGTTGTGTAGTTATCGTGTTAACTTGTATTCGAACAGTGGACAGATGGACTTTCTCTCAACAGATTTCATTCAACATTTAATAAAAAATCTATAAATTTGGTGCAAAGATCGTATACCAAATTTAAAATATAATGATATTTAGTTTTGTCATGCCGGCGTCCTGGCATAGGGGTAGAGCTTCTTCCACATGATATGGGCGTCCTGGGTTCGAGTTCCGGTTCGATCATGGTTGTTCTTCTTCTGTGTTCTATCTGTGAGGTATGTGAATGTGCCCTCCTGTAAAAAGGGGTTGTGCAAGCGAAGGTGACGCATGAAGTAGCTAAGTCGTACTTCTGGCACTAGTTGGCACTACTGAAAAAAACACGAGACGCTCACTCGGATTAAATCGCTGACAGATAACTGTCAGTGGGCTTGTAAAGTGCCATAAGTAGCAGAACAGCACACAGTTATGTCATAGACAGACGCGCATTTTCCAGAAATGTGTTTTTCGAACTCAGGAGGTCTAAACCATGGAGATTCGTCAGAACTTTTAGTTTGAATGTTTGTAGGTTATTATAATCTCTTCAAACAACGCATACGAGAAAGTAAAACTATTGCATTATCAAAATGCATTAACCAATTCTCATTCTAAAGAAATTTGTTTACTCTCTGGCATAATTTATGAATTTTAGGTAAGCTTTTATAAAATAGGGTATTTTCTTGAAGTACTTTAATAATTAAAATTCCTGTGTCTAACATTGGAAAATATTGTTATAAAAATTTTATGAACCTTATACAAACATTTCTCAAGTTTAAATAAAAAAAAATTCTCAAAATATCATCTTTATTGGGAATAATAATTATTAATTAATTATTGCCTTAATAAGATTGATGATTTTGTTGCACAGAAAGTGCAGATTTATAAGGAAAAATTTTACTATTTCGTTGATTTGGCAAAGAGACAAACTATGTATTCAAGAATATTGAAATTATTTTTATAGATTTAAAATTCTTATACGTAGGTTCATTTGCAGCAAAGTTTTTAATTTTATAAAATCTTCCCCTAGTTTTTAGAGTGTCTCCGTTTTCACCTATATTTGTTTCTATATTTGTCTGTAATTCACAAAACGATATATTGTCACAAAGAAAAAAATGAAAAATAAATAATTTTTTTAAACTTTATTTCAATGCCTTTGTTTGATATTTGAGTGATTTTGATTTTGTTGACATTCAACATGTCAGAAATATCCCATAAGAATTCGGCCAATGTAGTATATTATAGAGGCCACATTCTGATTCCCATAACCAAGTTTCCTGAAATAACTTGTTTGGGTATTCAAGATAATCAATAGGAAAAAAATCAAGATAATTCAACTAAACTCTATGTGATTAGTCTTCTTCAACAATGTCAAAAATTTCATTCTAATATTTTGAAAACAATAATTTGAAATACACAATAGCAAACATAAATAAAAACATCTTTAATTGGCATAAAAATGGTTTTAGCGCCAGTAAACTGCATCAAACTCAAACTCAAACTTTAATTGGCATAAAATAATATAGTTTTATTATTTTGTAGATTTTTTATGTCATTTTGAAAATAATATTTTAGTATTCCAAATTTAATTAAGACAATTATGTAATTGATATATTTGAATAGTCACATTCGAAATACATTTGTATACTTTATTATATATATATATATATAAATTACTTATAATTATAAATAGTAAAAATATTTATATAAATTTTAAAGAATAGATGGAGTTTAGAAACCAAATAAATCAAATATTAGCTACTTAATTTGATTTCTTATCACATCAAAAACTATTTTATTTTTCTATCACATAAAAAAGGTTTTGAATTAAGTAATGATTATTTCGCAAAACTAATTAAATATTAAATAAAATTCTTAAGGAAATGAAATGAAAAATTGTTCACAGATTTCGGGAATGCAAATAAAATGTTTTGGTGACTATAAATATGTTTTAAAGTTATATATAATTTTATGAAACAGATTTCTTCTTATTTAGTTAATTTTCTGATAAATTCAATTCATCTCGGAATATTTCACTTTTTTTAATAAATATTTAGGAAATTTGAAGCGTTAATTAAATACTAAATTATATGAATAAAATCTTGTCAAAGAAATTCAATAAGAAGAGGAGAAACGATTTACGAATTTATCCATAAAATTAATCGAATTAC
>JAPMOR010017386.1:0-21978 GCA_026543865.1 Argiope aurantia
GAACCTAGAATCCTCTGTCCTGAAAACGAGACCTTACCACCAGGCCACGCGACCCCCAAATAATTATTTAGTTTAATACAAACGTGATGAAACTAATTTTGAAAACCTTTTAATAACAAAACAGCAAAAAATCAAAATTTGATCCATTCAGAGGTTCAGCAGAAAGATAATGACTATTCTGTAAATAGAAGTAATTTGAACCTTTGAGGAGCTTGACTCCTGAACCTTGAGGCAGAGGTTTCAGGAGATGTTTGGATGATTTTCGTAAAAATGACTATGGTAATTCTCTATCAGAGGGCAAAGATCAACTTTATGCTGCGTCCTTTCCAAAACCTTCATTGGACTTTGAATGAAATGCGTTAAAATTCATTTAACCTTCAGGAAGGAAGAGATATTTGTAATGACATCTATGAGTTAATATTTTATTTTCATTTATATTCTATTTTTTCAGTTTATCCATTCAACCTACTCTGTGAAATTCCATTTTTTCAAATGGTACTGTGAAATTATGCCCATCATTAATCAAAGATACGCTCTTCACGAATTAATTACTGTTATTGATGAATAATTACAGTGATTCAAAATTATTCCTTTCATCTTCCGCTTTCATAATAATCCAATGAGGTATAATTCCAATGCTATTTCAGTTTTATAGTATTAGAATTACGGAATAAGAGACGGGAAAATGTTATAATATTTTTAAATAAATTTTTATTATTTATTTATTAGATAAATTTAGGAAATATTTATATGCAAACAAAAGGAAAGCTATATTTCATGAAAAAAACCCCATAACATAATAAATGCCCTACAGAAAGAAAGTAAAATATATTGAATCTTAATTTTCTAAAGAATTATGAGTATGTGCCCTGTTTCAAAATATCAAGATCTTATTGCTTTATTACAACAATTTTATTTCTGTACTTAAATCCACAATGATAAATCAAGAATATCCACTAAGTTAAAAGGAAAAGAAAATTGCAATCCAAAAAAACATTCGATGTCTACGCAAATGAATTTTTTTCAAAGTCACAGTAAAAAAAATTGTAGAGAATCATTATCTTTCACTTTTAAACACTTAAAATTTATTTAAATATATCGGTCGATTTTTTAAAAAAAAATCTTGCTGAAGTTTAAAAAAAAAAAGAAAAAAGAACGTATTTGTATATATATATGTTCGTGTTCACTGAAAACTTTTTACTTTTCATTTTGATAAGACTGGAACGACTGCAAGCTTTGGCGAGTAATAATGTTTTTTTAAAATTTTTTTTTGTCCAGAGAGGAATGATCTTTGCCCCTTTTTTCTTCACCTACCTAATTAAAAATCAATTACAGTTCCTTCCGAGTGAGGTTCATTCACTTAAAATAATTAATGAAGGCCTGAGGGAGGCACTTAGATTCTCGATGAAAGAAGTTAAACGTGTGGAATTTAATATCTTTTTATTTGCAACTAAAAAGTTTTTTAAAGATTTATTTATTTAAAAGTTTTAATAATGAACAGAGCCATCATTTAAATCAGAGATAACTTATTTTTGTTTCCTTTAGATGAAATAAATTTTTCATTTCTCGTATGGCCCTTTGGGGGGGGGGGGGCCCGCTTCGTAATTGAGGATGAGAATATTCCAATACGGTTGTTGGTTCTCGCCACCCTTGAAGGCATACGAAAGGGTGAGGGTGGCTACCTCCCATCGATGACGGAGTGTACTTCTTACGGGAAGGGTTGTAACTTGGCCCTTGGGATTCAACTACAATTCCCGTCAGTGTTGTTGTCTTGGCGGTCCGGCCATTCAAGTTTTTCAGTGTGTCTTCGAGCGGATCTGAGTATTCAGTCTGTGGCGGATTGAGATGCGCGAGGATAGAACCTGGGACCTTGTGGTTTGCAGTTCAGTAACATGACCACGATACAAAAGCAATTGCTCGTGTAGCGTAGCTGTTAACTGACTTATGAGCTTTCACCACAGACTCTCCCTCCAGTGAGTCGGAGGTGAGATGAACGATATGGCTGTTGAGTGGTGATGTATTAGCTGTTGACACTAATGTGCCTGTACCCATTTGAGTAGCGCCAAGCGTTGTGGCGAGCGTGCGTGGTTGTTGCGTCAAGTGAGTCCGACAACTTTGGTTTGCTGTGTCAAGTGAATCTGACGACTTTGGCTTTGCTGTGGATAGATGGCGCCACAACAGCTGTACAAAGGTTGAAGGTTCATCGTCTGAGGTCACCAATGTGGCGGATTGAGATGCGCGAGAATAGAGCCTGGGACCTTGTGGTTCGCAGCTCAGTAACATGACCATAATACAAAAGCAATTGCTCGTTTAGCGTAGCTGTTAACTGGCTTATAAACTTTCACCACAAGTCTATGATTTACTTTCTCGTATACAAAGCATAGAGAAAGTATCTTAATCGTCAAAAAATTCGAATTCGAGATCGAAATGTAGAGATCGACGAACTTTACATTTTAGACTTCACCAATTTTTCGAAAAGCACATTTTTGGAAAATGTCTATCTGTCTGCCTATCTGTGATAAAAATAACTTGAAAATGTTTTAAAATAGACGAATGAAATTTGGTCTAAGGTCTTAACACCAAATTTGTAGAATTCTGTCAGATTTTGAGCAAAATCTATTCAGAGGAAGTCTGTCTGTCTGGCTGCTCAAACATAAGGTAACACACCAAACGAAGAGAGTTAAATAGATAAAATTCCCTATACAGATTTAATGTCTATACTGTAGACATCTGTTAAATTTTGTGACAAAATTCAACTAAGGATCGAACATCTGTGAGTCTGTACTTTTAGAACATGTTAACGCAATCACTGGAAAATGCAGTGTAATAAAATCTATCAAATTTGATATGTGATTTTGTGAATGCAATTGTAGTTCGGTATCTGATTTTGGCATCAATCGGATAAGAAAAATGCGTCTAAAGAACAAATTCATTTCTGCATACCATTAATCGAATGTCAGGGATTAATCGCCAAGGAAACTTGCCCAGGATGTCTCGATAGATTCAGGGAAAATGCTAAATTCACGCCATTTCCTAATTATTATAAGCCGATGCCATGTAAGGCGTTCTCTGTCTTATCCGAGCATCGCAATTTTTCTGCGGGGTGGTGGAAAAATAATAACCTTATTAAAGAGTATGCGAGAAAATTTGGAGGGGGGGGGGACCACTTCCGCTAGTTAAATCACTTGACAAACTGATTTTTGCTTGAAAAATACAGTATGCCTTATATTTACATATTTTAAACATTGCTTATTATAACTCACATTAGTTTCGCAAATTAAATTATTTCTTTCCTTTATTACTACCACAGCATTAATTACTGGAAAATCAATGACATGGTAAATAGTTGGTGTGTGAACGATGTGAGATCCAATAAGCGCATATACGACACTTTATTCCTCAAGAAAATACAACAAAAAGTTATTTTGCAAAAAGCCTTATTCATATAACATTTTAACATTTTGATCTTATTTCTAGATCATAGGGTCATTGAACATTTTCGAATTTCTACTAATGATACTACTATGTTAAAATAATTTCGCAGTTGTTACTATGCAGCTTTGCATTTCCGTAGTCTTTCAATAACACTCAATTGTGGGTTACAAACATTCTCTTACCATACCTTCCATTATTTTTGTTGTTGCACATCTCCGAAATTTGAGAATTTTTGCTTCTTATACCAATTCTTCATCCAACAGAAAAAGGAATACAATGGGTGTCGTGGCTGGTTCGTGAGTGCTTTGAATAAATAGGCAAATAGAAAAATTAACAACAAATTTTTTGCAGATTCGTTCGAGTTACTCTGCTCAGTAACTCCTTCTTCTCCAAGAGCAAACACTTGAATGACCTCACTCTTTAAATTACACTCGCGCTAGTTGTCTAGCGCCATCTATGAACGTTTATTTCCTAACGCTTCAAAATCCAATCACTACAATGGGTATAATACACATTTATAGAGTAGAAACTTATGAGATATTGATCCAAAATCAGCCGGGGTTTTACCTTCTGTCTACCTGTATTTTCAGGAACATATAATGCCAGAATAAAATCAAGAATGTAATTTATATGTGGAAGTATCAAAGCATCATATTTTAACTTGTAATTTGAGGAACTAGGAACCGACACCTTATTGCGATGGAGCATCTAGGATTAGGTTTTTTTATTGACGGAAAGCTTTGAATGCCTGCAATCCACAGCAACGTACTTGTGCTGTGTGTATTTCAAGTCAATGAATTTTATTCTGACAAGTCGATCGCAAGATACTCCTCGCTTCTTTGCGAAAAATGGAATAATTCATTTCCATTTGGAAAATATTAAATAATTCCGAAACATTTTGAATAAGGTAAGGGATATTATAAGCATTGCATATTATGAGGATAAACATTATAATAAATTTTCCAAATGGTTAATTAACTTTTTTGTGTGTTCCAAAAAAAGTGCTTTAAATAATGTCAGATGATTTATCCTGGAAAGGATATGGAATAACAGAACAGAATTATGTTTGTTAATTAAGGTTGTCCCAAAATTACGTAAGATTTGAAATTGGCATCATTCGTGGAGTAAAGTGTTGGCAACCCTATTAAAAATCATTTGACAGCTAATAGTTTGAGGTTAGTAAAAATGGAGCATTACACTATAGAACAATGAATTAACGCAAGATTTGAATTAAATCACAAACACATTTTTTTTCTTTAAAATGTTACATTTTTATTGAATCGTAAAATACAGAAGATAGGGTTACGTATGGAATACACATAGGGCAAATGGCCTGCACGAATTTGTTGGCACATACCCACTCTTTTGTAGAAATTTTCCAATTTTGCATAAATGTGACCGAATTTCGTTGATGCAGCTTTGAATTTCCTCCTTCAATGCACGGGTAATTATGGGCTTATAGACATGGACATTTAACTTCAAAAACCCCATAAAAAGAAATCCAATGGCGTTAAATCACATGATCTAGGGGGCCAATTCTTAAATTTTCGAACTATGGCCGACAGACTTTTATTATATTTAAATTATTGTTTAACATTGAAAACACGATGTTCCATCGTGTAACACATCATTTTTACTAACCCTAAACTATCAGAAGTCAAATGGTTTTTTAATAGGGTTGTCAACGCTTTACTGCTCGAATGCTGGCAAATTCAAATTTTGAGACATCCTTTATAACATCAAAAGGTTTGAAAAGACGTTCATCCCTATAAAAGATGGATAAAATTCATGAGAATCCATTCAAAGCCTATTTTGAAGTATAAAAATTATTATAGTGTACATTTAAATTTCGGAATACGACATCGAATATTAAATTAACAACGAAAACATAAAGGAATGGAGATAATGCGAGAAATTAATAATTTGCAGTTAGAGAACTGGTATTCTTGTGCCACATTTAGCAAGATATTTTCGTTGCCATTAATCTTCACAAATTTAATAAGAAAGAGATTTACTGCCACCAACAAAGAAATTATTTGAAATTGCATCATATTTTCGTATTATTTCAGGAAAACATTCAGGTTTCCAAACGCAATTACCGAACAATGTAATTAGAATTAGATTGTGTTCCATCAGGTTGAAAAATTCTTAAACTTCTCGTAATCCAAATTCGAAGCAGCTTTAAAGACATCGGGGAAAGAATAATTAGCATGCAAATAATCATTAAGACAGCTTAGAAAGGAAGATTTCCTTTTAGAACATTTTTCTAGATAAAATAGAATCCCAATGGCAACAATTTTCCCTTTCTTTAAAAAACTGACGCCTTCTTCACTGCTCAGATTACTTGATAGGATATTAGCTTTTATTGTTTTTAGTCAGTCGGGAAACGTCCATAAAAAATTAAGATTATATTCGGAGAAAATAATCTTCATCATTACCGCTAATGATTTCTACATCAATGAGCTTTGAAGGAAAGGACAATAAACCTTTGTTTACTTTAGCTTTAATATGATACTTGTTGTTGAACTCAATAATTGTTGAGTATTATCAGCTTTACAGTTAATGAATGAAGATCAAAATGTTTTTGGAATGAGATTCGGCTCGACTTAATGATATCGAAATTCGATTTAAGGGGAATTATTTCCTCATTCGTCACAAAAAAGGTTCTCGATTATTAGATTGTAAAGTGAGTTGAAGTTTTCTACAAATTACTTGTAAGTAAATTTTTTATCATATGTTTTAAATATTTTATGTTGATCTGGATAAGGTGGAATGTTCCAGAATTCTCAAGAATTCATAAAACACCGAAAAAAATTAACTTAAAAAAACAATTAATCGCCTTTGATCCTTTCAAGAACTTCCGAATTCAATGAAGGGTGTCCCAAAATTAATACAAGATTTGAATTTGCCGCCATTCATGCAGTAAAATGTTGGCAACCCTATTAAAAAAATCCATTTAACAGCTGATATTTTAGGATAAATAAAAATGGATCGTTACACGATAGATCATTGTACTTTTATTGTTGAACAATATTTCAAAAAAAATGAAAGTTCGGCAGTCACAGCTCAAAAATTTGAAAATTGGCCTCCTAAATCTCGTGATTTAACACCACTGGATTTTTTTATGGGATTAAAGAATTTTATGGGATAGATTTAAAAGTCAAAGTTCTGTGACAACAAGCAAAAAAGAATGCGTGCATTGAAGCAGGAGATTCAGCCACATTTATGCAAAATGATCATGGAAGGTTTCAACAAAAGGCTGCATAGGTGCCAGCAAAACCGTGGTGACCATTTGCCTTATGTGCTATTCCATACATAACCCTATCCTGTGTACTTTATCATTCAATAAAAATTTGACAATTTAAAGAAAAAAAACCTTTTTTTTATTTAATTCAAAATTTAGCTTTAATTTGTTGTTCTATAGTGTAAAGCCCCCATTTTACGAACTCTTAACTATCAGCTGTCAAATGGTATTTTAATAGGATTGTCAATACTTTACTTCATGATGGGTGGCAAATTCAAATCGCATTAACTTTGGAACACCCAAATCATATACTTCAAAAAGATTTACGTCCAAATACTTCAATATTTCATTGCAATTTTATGTCAAAAGATCATGCACATGCGCAGAATTCAATACTATTATTAGCATTGTGCTTCTAGACCAGATTCAGACCGCATTTAAAACTTAAATTGCATAGTCGAATTATGAATCTTTGGCCCCTCAGTAGCTCTTGGGGTACGTGGCTTGGTGGTTAGATCGGCAGGGTGAATTACTGATTTTTGTAGGTCTTCAGTTTGAGTCTCAAAACCGACAAATGTTTTCATATATTTTCTCCTTTTTTAATATATATATTTTCCGTATTATTCTCCATACTTATTCTATAGTTACTATAAATTATTCGAAATCATATGCATGAAAAATAAATATTTACGTCAAAACATTTCTATATTTAATTGAAATTTTAAGTGCCAAGATCATGCCCATGCTCAGAATTCATACCTACTCTTTGCATTGCGCTTTTCAACCAGATTCCCACTCTATTTAAAACTTGAGTTGGATAGTCGAATAATGAATCTTAGGCCGCCCATCCGCTTTCGGGGTACGTGGCGTGATGGCCTGATCGGCATTGTGTTTCGCTGAATATTGCAGGGTTTTTGTTCGAGTTTCGAAACCGACAAATGTTTTCATACTTTTTTTCTTCATTTATTTTCTTATTATTCTCCATACGAATTCTATAGTCACTATAAATTATTCGAAATCATATACTTCAAAAATAAAAATTTACGGAAATATTTCTATATTTAATAGAAATTTTAAGTATAAGATCATGCACATGCGCAAAATTCAATCCTATTCTTAGCACTGACCATTTAGACCAGATTCCCACCGTATTGAGAACTTTAATTCGATTGTCGTATTAGGAATCCTAGACCCTACAGACGCACTCGTTATTCGCGGCCTGGTGACTCGATCAGCAGGATATTTTACAGTATTTTGAAGGTCTTCAGATCGAGTCATGAAACTAACAAATGATTTTATTCGTTTTTTAAATTTATGTTGAATATTATTCTGCATACTAATTCTACAGTTACTAGGAATTATCCCAAATCATACACTTCAAAAATTAAATTTTACGTCCACATATTTCTATATTTAATAGCAATTTTATGTGTAAAGACCATACATTTGGCAGAATTCAATACTATTCTTAGCATTGTGCTTTTAGACACCACATTTAAAACTTGAATTGTATAATCATATAAGGAGTCTTAGACCGTACAGCTGCTTTCGGGATATGGAGCTTGGTTGCTTGATCGGCAGGTTGTTTCAATTATTTTTGCAGGTCTTCAATTCGGATCTCGAAACCTTCAAATGGTTTTATATATTTATCTTTTACTTTATTTAATTTTGGGCATAATTCTCCATACTAATCTTATAGTTACTATAATTTAGCCCTAATCATATATTTTTAAAATAAAAATTTACGTCAAAATATTTCTATATTTAATGGAAATTTTAAGTGTCAAAATCATGCACATGCGCGCAATTCATTCTCATTCTCAGCATTATGCTTTTAGACCGGATTGCCACCATATTTAAAACTTGAATTGGACATTGGAATTATGAATCCTAGGCTCCTGAACCGCTCTCCGAGTGTGTCATAGTGGTTCGATCGATAGGTATTTCACTGTTTTTTGCAGTTCGAGCCTCGAAACCGACAAATATTTTCAAATATTTTTCAACATTTATTTATTTTAAGTATGATTCTTCATACTAATCTTATTGTTACTCCAAATCTTATACCTAAAAAATAAAAATTTCCTTCTAAATATTTTTATATTTAATTGAAAATTTAAGAGTCATATTCATGCACATACGCAGAATTCATTCCTACTCTTAGCATTGTGCTTTTAGACGAGATTCCGACCGTATTTAAAACTTCATTTGGGTAGTCGAATTATGAATTGGATAGCCGAATTACCGGCTAAACCACTATGATAGTCGAATTATCGGCAGGTTATTTCACTGATTTTTGAGTCTTCAGTTCACGTCTCGAAACCGACAAAAATTTTCATATATTTTTCAACTTTTTAAAAAAATTTATTTATTTTAAGCGTGATTTACCATATTAATCTTATTGTTACTATCAATTATTCCAAATCATATGCTTCAAAAATAAAAATTTCCTCTCAAAAGATTTCTATATTTAATTGAAATTTTAAATGGAAATATCATGCACTTGCGCAGAATTCATTCTTACTCTTAGCATTGTGCCATTAGACCAGATTCCTATCGCATTTAAAACTTGAATTGCATAGTCGAATTAGGAATCTTAGATTCCTGAGTTGTGACTGGCATATGTGGCTTGGTGGCTAGATTGACAGAACTTTTTCTGATTTTTGTAGGTCTTCAGTTCGAGTCTTGAAACCGACAAAAGGTTTTATATATTTTTCTTTCCCTTTAGAGATGTGAATACTCGTGATTTACCAAAGGGCTAGAGTTTTAGTAGAGATAATTATACAAAAAAAAAAACCTGTTACTATAGAAACAGTGATCGAATGTTAAGGGCATTTTAAGGGATAGGCGAAGCAAAACCTAATCGAATAGACAGAAATATAAAATGTTTATTATACATTGAGTCAGTGACAAATCATCGCCTCGCCGAATAAATGAGACGAACTAGCCTGTGAGTAAGATATATGTTATTCAACCAATAAGGTCACAATAATCTATTTATCTCATTTCTTACAATTGCTCCTCTGGATTTAATTGGATGTAGACTATATTTAATATCTTTATACAATAATAAATTTTCTGTTACATATTTTATTCGTCTAGAAAGCATAGGGAAAAAAATATTAATAACTTTTCACAATCATTTATGTTTTTTATTTAATTAAATTTGTTTTTATTATATTAATACATACTTATTATAGAAAGCTAAAACCTGCATTAAAAAATTAAAATACCCTATCTATTGAAAAGATATCAAATAAAATTCTAAACAGCTGGAATTGCTTTGGTATGAAATTCTTGGATTGCTTATGGTAAAACTGCTTCGTAATTAAGAAATTCTAAATAGCTTCGTTTCTAAAGGGCTGCAAGTAAGGTCTCGTCTCGAAATTTTCCTCCAAGTGCCGGTTCGCTGTCTAACATCTTCTGCACACTATGCGAAAATTATAAAATAATTTCTTTTACACTATCAGGAATGAATGTTTTAAATGAAAATTTGATGCAATTTTTTTAATACCATGCCATTAATTTTATTTTATGTCAGTAACAATTTAAGCAGAAGTTGAAATTTTGTCATCAACATTTTTATCCAACAAATTTAATTTAAGTATATTAAACGTTAGAATGCTTAAAACTTTTCAGGTATGTTTGATATATTAATTTTGTCAATTGTTCGATGTTTTATACGGGAAATAAGCATATGTTTTTAACTCGAAGATCATTTACTCATATTATATGGACAGGTTAAATGTTACCGATGTCGTCATCCAAAAAAACAGTTAGGGATGCTAAATTTAAGTGAATTTACATCAGTAATAATTTTCATCCTAGATGCTCCTCAGATGACAATTTTAAAACACTTTTGTTTCCGAATAATGTATTATCTTTTGCAATACATTTATTTTTGGAAAACCAAGAAAATTTGAATTCTTTTAACCAACTACATGGCACTGTTGAGAAGGTAACTGAAAGTAAGTATCAAGGAAATCAGGAGAATTCCATTTTGATCAGTTAAAAGGAATCAATCATGCATAATGAGTCAAAAATCGGATTAGTCATTTAATACATTATATCATAAATATAAAACATTTTAAAAGGTTAGATTGTTTTCAATTTTTACTATATGCGGGAGAAAATTACCGCTCTTATCCGTAGAGATGAGATTAAAACTTCTCTAAATAAATGCTTAAAAAAAACACACATCGAATTTGTTCTCAGCGTGTATTTTTTTTTCTGTATCAGTTCACTGAAACGGTGTAAGTGTATTTATATTAACATGCCATTTTAAACAAACGAGGGCTATTTCTGAACGGACCGCGTAATGTTGAACCGCGGTCAGACGACGAGGATGACATTTGAACTGGCACCCCCTCTCCATATCGATGGGAGGGCGTCTGACCCGTACTTTTTGGTGCGCACCCGACCCGTTTGCACGGCGATTCTTCTGTGGAATCGAGGATCGAATCTGAAACCTTCTGGTACCGGCACCTTTCCACCTGGCCACCGCGGCCCTCTAAAATGACGTAAAGCTTAACTTGAATGAACTTATATTTCGTCTTTTGAAAAGAAGCATCTCTTTCCTTAGATATAATTAAGTAAATTATTATTTAAACTACGGAAAAGGTTCGTTTTACATAATATTTAGCTTAGAAATTTCCATGAGTGCCTGAGATATCGTCAAGTATAGATTCTTCCAGTGTTTGATAATAATCTCAAATCCGGTATCATTAATTCTTGGATATTCAATAAATACCACTGCTTGTGCGTCGAAATCATATTGAAACTGTGGTACTTACGTATTAACGCCACCGCAGCTACAGATTTGGCGGTTTTTGCGCTAATGCGCCAATAAAGAGCATACCGTTGGCATTGAATTTTGAAAATGATTGGCGGCACTTAAAAACCGCCAAATCTGTAGCTGCGATGGTGTTAATACGTAAATACCGAAACTGTATTATTTTGAAAAAAAAAAGTAATGTTTTTTAGTAGAAAACGATAATGATTTTTATTCATTGGTCCACCATACAAAAGTGTAGAGATTTTAGAGCCTAATAAAAAACAATTCATAAACCAAAAATAAAATATTAAAGCAAAAAACATCGAGATGCGAAACATTCATTACACAAAAAACACTGACATAGATGATATTGCCAATGCAAGGCGACCGTTAGAGCATGACATATGCTTATGCATAAATGATAATAAGATTTATTTTCTTTCTTCTCTTAGACTTTTTCTTTTCGAATACATGAAAAGTTAAACCTACAAGGTAAATATTCCTTCACTGAAGTCGATCAAATTCTAATTAGCTGCCTGATATTTGATGTGAAAGCGGATTCTATAAATATCCCACATTCTTACTGACTTCTGCATAAATTCTATTTTGCTTTCAGCAAACTGATGATGACGAAGGAGGAGAATTGCATATTGTTGCTCGAGAAAATTATATATTTTAAAAATATATCTAGGGGCTGAAATTTCCATTTGTCATCAGAGTAATAAGGCCAGATTTCCTGTCAGGCTTAAAATCATGTGAAGAATTTATGCAGAAGGAAATAAAGCAGTAAGAAATGAAATTGTATCCTCTTGGCTTGCCTAAATACATGAACATTTTGAAAAATATTTATGAATTAATTATAGGTTCAGATTGGTTTAAATTGAGAGAAAAGATATTAATTAAAATCTGGGAATCATAACTAAGACCTCGAGATGCTGGGCGGGGGTGGGGTCATTGTAAAAATTTCATAAAATATTTAAGTAAGTAAATAAAAAACAAAAAATGATTAACTAATGCAGAAGTAAAAAAAAATGAGCCAAAGAAGCACATAAAAATAATTTTGCTATTGGTTTACATTCATAAATGACATGAATTGATATTATTTTTTCTTTTGCAATAAACTACAAGAATATGTATCTGTAAGCATTCTATAGGGCATACCAAATTTGCCATAAATATATTTTTGAAAATAAAACTATGTACATTGTGCGGATTTTTTTTGAATTTTAATTCCTTAAAAATTGAGTAATATTTTAGTATAATTCGACGATAACTTCCAAAAATATTATTAATCAAAAATGAATTATATCCCATTTTATAGTTCATTTTAATGGTACCAATTTAGTTATTGTACGGATTTTCAGAATTATGTCTAAATTTTTTTAGAAAGATATTTTTTTCCGTAGTTTCGAATAATATTTTTCATTGTTCCAATGAAATTCAAACTGCTTTCATTTATCGCTCAAATATTTAACAGTGCAAGTTCCTTCTGTTGCGTACAGCTGAAGAAGAAAAAGTTTGTTTATAGCCTGTCCAATTTGCTTAAGAAATAAGAAAGTTTATTAGCAATATAGCGAAAGACAACAGGTAGTTAGAAGATAGATGACATAAAAATGGTTTTAATGGCACTTTGTTGTCGTGAGTCTAGATTTTATCAGGAAAGTTCATGTACGGAATAAATAGAACCGAAGCAGAGTGCTTTATTGAGGAAGTCAAGACTATTTAGTTATCCATAATAGATTTTATTCAAATAAAACTTAATTAACCTTTCTAGAGAATGAGCTGGTCTCCAAAAGCGACTAGTAATGGAATAAGTGATTTCATATACATCAGTTAAAGAATTGTATATATTTGGAAATTTTTCTGAATGGCAAATAAATATTTTTGAATATTGGCCAAGACCTCTTCCTTGTTTCTCTCTGGGGATTCGGTACGTAACTGTACATTGCAACAATTTCATTCCTCTCCGGGTCCTTTACATGCTTCCAGATTAAAGTGAACCATACCGTAGCCACCTGCAGTGGTGCATTTCGGATTGGGTAGCTGCCCAGAATTACTGGCTAAGTTCAGTCGAAGATAGGACGATTAAAAAAAATTCATTGGCATAGTTTCAATACATATAAATTTGTAAAAAATGGAAATTTATGAATTATAAGACTATTTTGATGACCACTGATTCTTCGGGATTAATGCTCACTAAATTTTTTTTATACAATTGTGTTTCTCAACAGCTACTTGAGGAAAATATTTTTAAGCGCCAAGAACAAGTTTAACAAGTAATAACTATGATAAGAATGCTATATTTAAGTCTAAATTCTTTCAGCGTCAACATTATCAAAAAATTAAACAACTTTCTTTTTATAAAAGTTAAAAGTACGTCTCTTTTTGAAAGATAATTTGCTTTTTGAAACTTTTCATTCAAGCCTTTTTTTCCTATTTAAAGAAGAATTTTTTCCGTGAAGTTTCAATTTTGATACCAAAAGCTCCGCTCTAACACTTAGATGACCTTATCTTCCCAGGATTTAATTCACCACTCTAGAAGAATCGAAATCTTATTCAGTATCAGAAAAGAGGTGGAACTGGATTCAACGGATTTAACTCTCTTTAATAAGATTTTCACTCGGTTGCGAATTAGTTTACGAAATGCTTTGCGGCGAAGAGCTGTCTTTTGGGACTTCTTCGATATAACGTGTGGAACTTCTCTAACATTTGTTAAAAAACTTTGACCACGGAAATTCGACTTAATTCAGCATGAGCTACGTATTTATAAAACTCTTAGTGAATTTTAAAAATCATTTTTGGTTGAGGTATTGAAGAAACTTATTTTAATATTATGTTTTAACAGTTCATTTGAATTTAAAGACTGATGTTTAGGATTCAGTTATTTACAATATTTAGGTTACTATTCCGCAAAGCAGAAATTTACTTTTTCAGTTTAATACATTATTTGAAAGTTATATATCCGCACTTCATACTTGATTTGTATTTTAAACTAGTTCATTTTGTAAATTTTTTATATAGCTACTAAATAATAGAATACGGTTATTAGTAAGAAAACACATGATGTTCACCAGACCCACTTACATGACGGTTCTTCGGTGTAATCGGGTCTCGAACCTGAAACCTCCCACTTCTCAAGCTGAGACCTTACCGCCAGGCCATCGTAGCTCATTGCTATTTGCGGTTCATTGCTGTCGAGGATAGATAAGAATGGATTAGTCTTTATTACTTATGAAAGGTACTCAAATTTTAAAAGTTCATTGTATGTACGTAATATAGTTTTTGCAGATGATTGGCTAAGAAGAAGACAAATCTGAAATTTAACTTCAGTTTATTTTTCCATGGGAGGACAATGAAAACGCGAACGTTCACACCGGGATATTAGCGATAAGTCGTTTGAATTTTTTTCCCTCAATGAATCAACAGACAGATTCTTATAGGGTTTTCTTTGACATTTGTGGATTTAGGAGAGGTATCCTCGGAAGGAATATCGTGCGTGATAGAGATTTTTATGCTTTCTCTTGAATCTTAAGAGCTGTATTGGTCATCCACGTTTGAGAGCACGTGTTGGAATTAATTAAATAAAAAAGTGGGATTTGGATTAGAAAATAAGATAATTAATAAGAATAAAATAATACGGGTTAGTGGAAATAAAATATAATAAGGAATATCATTACATATATATGGCAGATAGCTTTTTAGCAATGTTGACCTGTATATAATCCTAAAAGACATCGTTAATGATCGGTTATGTTGAGACGTCATTCTGGATCCAAATGTCTGTTCTAACGCAGGTGTAGTGGGCGATTCGTTTAGATTACAAAAGGTTATTACTAGAATCCACAGATTTCAGTTATGGAAGGATTACCTTCCAGAGAGGATGACGGTACGTATGGGTTGTTTCTTTGCAAATGAATCTGACTGAGCATGTTTAGGAGGCTCCAGGGAATCGTATTGGTGGACTTAATCACCAGCTATTCTTATAATCGCCTTCGAACTGCGTTGGCAAAGCACAGCAGTGGGCTTCGCTGCTAACTGAAGGAGTGAACACCGTCATTTTGAATGTGGAATATAAGTATGGAAACTGATGACGGATTGAAAGCAGATACAATGTATTTTAGCATTTATCTTGTATTATTAAAGACAAAAATAAGCCTTTTGTTTTTCTTTTGAGTAAACAGTGACAAACACTGTTTGATTATATTCGAATGTTTAGAAATTTCGCGATTTCAAACTCCTAATTTTAGCTTTATATTTTAAAACCAGTATACAAAGCCTTTTCAAATAAAATTTTATTCCGGAAAAGAAGGTAAAGAAATGTCGTTGTAATCATTTTCTTCAAGTAGTTCTATGATACTATCAGATTCCTTAGAGACCATACACTTATTCATATTATGCATACACTTATCATACACTTATTCATATCTGCATCGGATAGACTTTCAATGTTCGATTGTTCAGTTTATTTCGTTTTAATTTCTCTTCAATTCAAAGAAAGAAAAGCGAAAAATAAGACTATTGGTATATATATTTTTTAAATCTCAGTCTAGTACATTATGTCGAATTCTGTTTTCATCAGTGCCAAGAAAAGGGTATCGAAAACACTTTTTTCTCTCATCGATTACTCTAACTGTAACCGCCTTTCCAAGAGAATTTCATTTTCTTTCTCATGCTTTATGTATGCGTGTCAGTGTTCTCTACAATCAAAAGATTCAAATGCAACGTTTTACGATTTCGAGCCTGAGGCTAACCACTCAAACATTCTTTCTTCTATCGGCAACTTTTTAGAGGAAGAAATTTTGTGTGCTGTGCGCTTTTTTCATTTGTTTGTTTAAATTTTATGGATTTTAGTAAAAAGCTCACCTTTTCTTTTCCTGTTTCCTTTTATTTTTATTTGGCCAAATCTTCAATTCTTTTATATATTTTACAGAAGTATGCCAAAACACAAAAATCCGAAGAAAGTTTTCGAATTTTGTCTGCTCACTTTCATAGCAAAAAGGGAAAAAAGGGAAAATTGATTTAATTTCTATTACTAGCTGCTTTTGGCAATCAGTTCAATTTCCTGTGATTAATGGTTGCTTAAAATTTCAATTTAATATTTTGTATAACTCGTGTATATTCATATATATATATATACATATATACAGAGGTGGTCAAAATTGTGAACACTTTTGAAAATAGTTATGTTTTCTAACTTTGTATACTTATAAAGAATGTTACATTTTCCAAACTGCAAACTATTACGCATCATTTTAAAGAAAATTTAATGCTGATTTCAATACAAAAAGCAAAATTCAAATATTTTCAATACAAAAAACTTCTTACTTTAATATGAATAACAAACACAGTGATGAAGTGGATTGTAATTTCTAACTTTCTAGACAAGTCACTGTTCTTGTTCTGAGAAGCAGTCAAATGTTAATAACTGCTAGCCGAAGCTGACATCATGTTTAAAGTTGGTACAAGTCATTATTGTGCGTTTTTCTGTAGAAGGGAGACTGTTTTTTATGTAATCAAATTGCAAGTTAGAAATTTTGTTATTTTTTTAATGTATAGTAGGAATTTTTGTAAATATTTATAATATTTAGTCAAGAAGCAATGACATCAAATAAATGAATAGATTGGACATTTAGAAAGAGAACTAAGATTATTATATTAATGAATGTAGTCTTTCCTATGTTGAAATTGCAAAACAGGTGGATGATTCAATGACCGCATCTGGAGTCCGAAAGTTTTGTTTACGATATCAAGAGACAAATTGAATAAAAAATAAAGTAGGAAAGGGCTGAAAAGGGTTCACCACATCTATTGATGACAGAAGAATAAAAAGGCTGTCTCCAAGATAGAAGAATGCCATCAGATGCCATCACAAGTCGAATGATGTTAGTGTTTCTGTCAGTCCCAGAACAATTAGGAGATGGTTATTAAATGTTGGACTAAGAGGTAGAATTCCTCAAAAAAAAGCGTTATTTCAATTTACAGCAGAGCAAAACAGATTATAGTAGGCAAAGGAACACATTAATTGTACAAATGATCAGTGGTCACATGTTATATGGAGTGAAGAAATAAAGATATTTTTATTCGTTAGTGATGGTCAAAAATATGCAAAACGTAGAATAGGTGAAGAGCTACATCCTGACTGCATTCAGGCAACTGTGAAGAACTCAGTTAGTGTTATGATTTGGTCATACATGTCAGCAGACGGTATTAGTCTCCATCATGTTATCGATGGGACATTAAATGCTAGAAAATAAATTCACACTATTCTAGAGCCAAAATGTACACCTTCCATCAGTGATTTCTTTCCCCCAAACGCATTATTTATTTTTCAGTAGGATTCTGCTCCTTGCCACACAGCGAAATTATCGAATAAGTGGTTTAGTACAAACAGCATTGACTTGTTATCATGGTCAGAAAACAGTCCTGGCCTCAAAATTATTGAGAACTTATGGCAACTTTTGAAAACTCTTGTGCATATGAAGCGTTCATCAAATAAAAGAGAATCAATTGTGGCTAGAATTGTTTCCTGGCATCATGCAACAACGAAGGAAGAACTTAAAACTCTCTTCAGCTCAATAAAACATCCGTGTGAAGCCGTAATAAAAAATAAAGGCTACCCTACTAAGTACTAATGACTCACTGCAGTCATCAGCATTTAATGTATCTCGATACTTATTGCCGCTCAACTTTTTTTATATTGCAAATATTTGAATTTTGTTTTTTTATTGAAATCAGCATTAAATTCTTTTTAAAATTATATGTAAGATATAAAAGTATATGTATGTTTGCATTTTGTGAAACGTTACTATTTCTATAAGCATATAAAGTTAGAAAACATAACGATTTTCAAAAATGTCAACAATTTTGGCCACCACTGTATATATCAGTTAAGTTCTGAAAATTAATTTCTAATCTCTCGAACTCACTCCGGCTTCACTGTGTTTTTAACTTCTAAACAACGGGAGATTTTGGTTTTCCTTTGAACAACCAAAACGCTGAATTGGCCAATTCCTTTTTAAAATAATATAAATCCTGAGTGCTTTATCAGGTTGCTCTTTCCTGCTTTTTGTATTTCTATTCGATTCACGATACTGCTCTTGTTATAACTCGGATAAACAAATCGTGATAAAAGCAAAAAATTGGATTATTTCTTTGAAGAAATGAAGAATAAAAAATTGTTTACGAATTCCACATCTGTTTTTTCTAATCAAGTTTTACACATACATGTAAACACACGCCTTCTGGAGCACGGGTAATGCTGGATTATGTTTCCTTAAAAACGGTTTCATATAAAAAAAAATTCTATTAAAATATTGACTGTATTTTTTAAATTTAAGCTAAATTTATACCGAGTAAATGTTTAAAACCAAAAGAGCGAGTGGAGAGAAATAAGTACTTTTCCAGCTTAAAGATTTGAGCCGTTTATTTTGAAAGTGGGGCAAGACCATTTTTGAAAAAAAAAATGGAGAAAATGGAAGTTATAGATAAAACTTGTTATGATCTTTTCATGAGTAAATAATTTAAAGTTAAAAAAAATCAGATTCTAGTATTTTGGAGATGGAAGTTTTGGCTCTTAACAGTATTGAAAATCTGTTTATTTTGAAAGTGGAGCAAGTCCATCTTAGATTGAAATTATTTTTGGCCGAATATATAAAGCCAAAATTTAGCTCCGGTTGCTGTATGGTAAAGTAAATATGGACGTTTGATATCATGTCTGGAATCTAGGGTGTTTCTATCTATCTATCTTTGATAATGAAAATCGGTAGTTATATAGTATTCCATAAATAATAAAAAGTATATCTTAGTTTTGTGTTTCGATAATAATATGCTTACTTCCAACACCTATTATTCAATCCAGTAACAACGAAATAAATATCATTGATCACAAATTTTTGTTGTCAGGACATTCAATTTTATCGAACGATCGTGATTTTGGTTCCGTGATTAGTATAAAGCAATACGAAATTGCCGAAAACATAATAAATATTTAATACATGAAATGAAACAAGGGTATTTATTTAATAACGCGGGAATTATAACGGTTTTAAAAAGAAATAAAAATACCAATGGAGAAACCGTGAATTGTTTAACTATATGCTGGATCAGAATTTCAAGAGATGCACCATATAAAATGTTTTGCAAAACTTCTATAGAACTAGCTGCTCAATTGAAAATTACCGATTTGTCACCACAAGGAAGAAGACCAAGTAATTTCAGAAATATAAAATTATCTTTTATGCATAAAAAAAAGGAGATATGAAAAATGGAAGAACATGATGGTTTTATTACTATATACACATCTCCTGTTCATCATGAACATTTTAAGATGTTAAACCCTGACTAAAATTCAATTTAATTATACTTACGTATAAATTGAAAAAGTATAATTTCATTGAGATTCTTAATAAAACTGAATTGCTTTTTGTTATGTTATATTTTCTACAAGAATATTCTTTGTTTTGTTTCACTTTTTATCAAATGCATAAATAATTATAAATTTTTGAATAGTAATTTGTTTTTGTTACAGAAAAAAGACGGATGCAACTGAAATATTTCCCAACTACGTGTTTTCGGTCGACGTGTTTTTTTCTCCTACTGATTGAAACCAAAATTTGATACAGAATTACAGTCACAAAAATTACACATAGAACAGTTATAAAATCACATACCAAATTTGATAAATTTAATTTGTTATGTTTTTGAACTACTACGTATACCTTCTGAAAGTACATAACAACAAATGTTCAAACCCTTGTGGGATTTGGCTCAAAATTTGATGGCGTCCGCAATCTAGATATTAAATCTGTGTACCGAATTTTATACATCTAGTTCTCTCCATTTTGTAGTAAGGGGCCACGGTGGCCTGGTGGTAAGGTCTCGGCTTCGGAACCGGAGGGTTTCAGGTTCGTGACCCGATTCCACCGAAGAACCGTCGTGTAAGGGGGTCAGTTGCACGTTAAATCCGTCATGACCAAACGTCCTCCCGCTGGTATGGTGTGGTGTGGAGAGGGGGGTGCCAGCTCAGGTGTCGTCCTTGTCATCTGACCGTGGTTCAAAATGACGAGGTCCGTCCCAAAATAGCCCTAGTGTTGCTTCAAAAGGGACGTTAATATAACCAAACCAAACCAAACCATTTTGTAGTAATATCGTTAACTTCGAATAACTCGACAGACAGACAGCCGCAGAATAGAGTTTGCTGAAAATTTGATAGAAATCTACACATCTATTGTAAAGATTATATACCAAATTTCATTTGTAAGGTTCGAAGCGTGTTTTAGTTATTTTCAGAAATTTTCCGAAAATGTTTTTTTTTTTCGAACTGAGGGAAGTCTAAAACATAAAGATTCCGTCAAAATTTCGAATTCGAAATTTTGACGATTACAATATTTTAGAATTTGTATGTGAGAAAGTAAAGAGAAATTTAAAGGGATTATTCAGTAAATCAAAGTATTATATTCTGCATATATTAAAAGTTCAGAAGAAAACCTTGCCGGAAATAATCTTGCTAAATTTTTCCCCAAGAAACTACTTTCTTAAAGAAATCTAGGTCATTGGGACATTTGTAAGGTTCGAAGCGTGCTTTAGTTATTTTCAGAAATTTTCCGAAAATGTTTTTTTTTTTTTTCGAATTGAAGGAAGTCTAAAACATAAAGATTCCGCCAAAATTTCGAGTTCGAATTTTTTACGATTACAATATTTTATACTTTGTAAGTGAGAAAGTAAAGAGAATTTTAGAGGGATTATTCAGTAAAGCAAAGTATTATATTCTGCATATAATAAAAGTTCAGAAGAAAAACTTGCCGGAAATAATCTTGCTAAATTTTTCACCCAGAAACTACTTTCTTAAAGAAATCTAGGTCATTGGGACATTTTATTAAAAACAGGAACATGTAATAAAATCATTTGATCAATAGAAATATTTATGTTGCACATCTTTATTTGTCTAAAATTTTTATTTCCTTTCTTTTTACGAATAAATGATCTGAACTATTTGAGCAAGTCATTAAAACTACGCTCATTGAGTAAGAATTTTTCAGTTGCGCCAACGCAGAAGATTCAATATTTTGCATACAAAAATATCACAACTGTTGTTGCTCTAAATCAGGGGTGGCGAACCTTTATGGATCATTTTTCCTGACGAAATGTTTAATGAGGTATAGAGGTGCCGTCAAATAATGTTTACTTGTGATTAGTAAGAAAATAATAAAACTAAATACTAACAATTCAAAACTCTTTATTTACTATGAAAAAATATATTTTGCACTGTATAGTTGTAAATGTTTTAGATATACGTGTAATTCAAATTAAAGTAACATTAGTATGACTTCTGTTGTTAGATGACAAATAACATATTAGGATTGTAATATATACATTTAAGCAGACCGCATGCTAAATTGGGAGGCATCTGCCAAACGGTTTCATTAATGTTATTCGTCTCTATAAATAATGACTGGCAGGCATAGGTAGATGAAAATAAGGTTAAAATAGCATGAGCCAGCTTCTTCAAACAGTGAAATGTGTCTGGAAT
>JAPMOR010017403.1:0-12488 GCA_026543865.1 Argiope aurantia
ATGAAATTTGGTATTTTTTCTTCACGCCGTATTTCTATATTTCTATCAAATTCTAAACAAATTCTTCTCAGAGGAAGTCTGTCAGTCTTGTTGGATGATTATTAGTTAACACGATAATTACAAAATGAAGAGAGCTAGCTGGATTAAATTCAGCACAGATTTAACATGTATATATTTTGAGTTTGGCCCAACAAGAGATTGACCATCTGTATAATCTTAAATATGTCAAATTTGGTACGTGTAGTTCTGTGTTCAATTTTTTATTCAATCCATCAAAACCCATATTCGATTTTCATATACTTACTATTAACCGTATGCTAAGGATCAATTTTTAAAAACCTTGCGAAGGATCACACGATAGTTTCAAACAAAAAAAGCTAAATTTCTCACCGAAGGTTAATATTTAATACCTTTAGTACCAATGTCATGGAAGGCCTTCTCTAGAATAACATTTTTTATTAGAGTGTATGGGAGAAACTTTTAAGGAGAACATTCCTACTGATTTTATTTCCTACGTATAATTGCACGTAATTTTGTTGGAAATTTCGAAGATAGTTTCATTTGGAAATGAGGTGCTCTATGTATTTATTACTTCTTTGCGATAATTCATGACTACTTATATTATCTTTTTACCTGAAAATCAATGCTCGACAATTCAGCATTTAGTAATAGGTAAATTTAGGGAAATTATTCATATAAATTTTTAACCAAAGGTTTTTGTGTTCTTTTGTTATTCCGAAAGTTATTTAATTTTTCAGATTCAAAATGTATTTGAAATTGCAAGCCGGTTATTTGTTCTAAAATTATTTTCATACCATGAACTTTAAACTGGAATTGTTATCAATAAGATGACTAAATTTTCACAAATTTTAAATACAGAGTAAAAACTTTTCAAAAATTTGTGATAATCACATATTAATAAAACTGATAATTTATATCCCAAGCATTATTATGAAATCGCTTTGTATTGATGAAATCCCGTGTTCGTTTATACAACAAAAGCGCAATGATAAGCAACTGCAATGAGGAGAATCGCTTGAAGGTGCGAATGTAAACTTTCAATCAAATTACGTCGCTCGAAGGGTGTTTTTTTTGTACTTAGCTCAATTGAGCAGCAGCATCCCCAGCCGTATATTACTTCAATTATTAATTTATTTATCTTCATAATATTTAAATGTGGCTACACTCTTACATTTTCGAGCTAAACAATGCAAGTTTTTTATATAAAGGGAAAAAATAGCTCGAAGGATTGCATTTTGCTCTAGCCCCAGTTTTCATATATTTTGCGTATTAAAAATATTGGAATCTTCTTCCCCCATTACATTTCTTGAAATTGTTTTAGAAAAATTCATTTCCATATATTTTAGAAATGGAGTTCATAACGTTTTTCCACTTAGAGTCACCTATGTTATAACAAAAAATTTGAAAATAACGATGGCAATGAAAGATGATCAATTACAACTATTTTAAGTATATTCCTTGATAAGTAAATTTTTTGTTATTAAAAATTAAAATAATTTTTGTACATACGAGCTTTACCTTAAGGCATTGATGTTTTATTGTCAAGACCCGATTCTGAAGATGTAAATAAACAAAAGAAAGGAATGCAGGAAAAATAAATGAGGCAATTTATTTGCTTTCCAAATTAAGTCATTAAAAATTAATGATATAGTAAAACATTTCTACAACATCAGATTCTAATTCTTAATTTTTTTTTATTTTAAAAGAAAAAAGCAATGCTCATATGATGCAGAAATGCAATGGTATAAAATTGCGTCTTATCTAAGTAAAGAAATATTTTAAATCTTTTTTTTTTAAAAAAAAGGGCTAATTAATAAGTTTTTCTTAATTTCTTTTTTTTTTTTCACAAGAATATTTAATAAAAGTATGAAAGCAGTATACGAATAAATATATTGCGAACTGTATTCAAAATCAATGAAGCTGTTAACCGAAAAGTTTCAAAAGTAAATCTTTTTATGTTTTGCTTGACATTCTTTTCATTAATGTCGAAGAAATATTTCCAAGATAATTTGCTCTAATCTGTCCCTTATTCAAAATATATATTAGCTGAAAATACGATTAAGTATAATTTTTTTTCTACTAGTAACCATAAAAATGGAAGACCCTATATGTACATTTCAATAAATTCTAATAACCCTCCTGAAGTTCATATATAAAATTGCCAGGCATTTGGAATCAATCATTTCGTTGCTTGATGAGAAAATAAGATACTTAGATATACGATGGTTCTTTCGATTTAAGAAAGGGTGGGAGAATGTCCTTCATTATTATTTTTTTATTTAAACGTAAATGCTATTCATTTTTCTCACTTTGGATTTTCAATGAAATCAGTAGATCTGAGGCGAGTCTGGAATTCTATACATATTTGTATAGGTGTTCTCGTGTAGAGAACTATGAGGGCAGTTCATAATACCGTTCAGGAAGATGAAACTAAAGCAATTAAGATATTAGTTATATTGATTATTTGACTTGAAGGAGAGGATGAACTGAAAAATAAAAGACCAAACTATTTCTAAGGACGTAATTATACACTTTTTAAAAAGTAATCCAGATAAGGGAAACATATTCAGCGATTTCAGTTTGGGCTTTAGAGTAAACTACTGGTTTATATAATAGCTCTCAATTTGATTTCAATCTTTATTGATTTATTTATCTTAAATTAAACCACATTACTTTATTCTAATTTTTTATTTTCTGACCCGAATCTTACTTTTGTTAATTATTTCTGATACTTAATCTAAGAAATTGCTGGCCATAGCTGTTCCTTACGCTCCGAGCGAAAAGATAAAAGAAATTCCAAATACCTAGGACATAAGATCAAAGAGATCCGAGATTCCCTTGCCTAAATCAATATCTGAGAAAGGAATCCCTTAAAGAATCTCTTAAAGTGAGCACCATTTCTTGGCATTTTAAAACTAGTTTTAGAATGCCAGAGGTGTTAACTCATTCTCAAAATCAAAATATTCCTTTTGCCAAGAATATGTGAAACGTCTTTCACAAACATTCTGAACACTCGTAATGCAGGTTTTGAGATACGAAAAATACGTATTAGCATATACGTTGATATGTATATACGTAGTATGAAATTTTCTGTCGTAAGCAATTAATAGCTTTGTCAGATGATGACGAAACTTTGAAGTTCATTCTTTATTGCTAGGATTTATAATAACATTTTTATAAATGATATGTTTTTAAAATTAGTTTTTAATAATTTATTATTTGCCGGAGTTTGATTTTTATGAGTTACATTTATCATTTGTATTTGGTTCAAAATTGTTGAATTAAGCAATGGCCGTTGTTCCATTCATTTGCAGGATGTCTTGAAATAATGTCTGCTTCCCAGTTCAGGATCAGTGTTGATTTTTTACTTGTTTTCATGAATATTTAATACCTTGCCTCTGTGTGTTTTTTATTCTTTATTACTGCTACAAAATTCTTCCTTATAATAAAACTGTAGCTTTATTGACTTGGGGAAGTCGCCAGCTTTGGGTATGTTATTTCGTTTTAGAAATCCGATGCTATTTTTCGGATAATTCAGTAATTCGGTTGATTCAGTTTCTTTGCTGTACAATTATGAAAGGAATATTTATTTTGAAATGTAGTGCTTATTGAACAATCATTCATCATCTTTCGGCACTTCCAAATTTTTGGTAATTTTTTTTCCATTGTTAATGTTCTCAAGATTGAATACAGTTCCCACATATTTTTACCATAATTCAAAATTAAATTAAACTCCACTATTTCTATATTGCGCATAACCTTCTCGTGCAGTATTATTTATTAGAACTATATCGAACAGAACATTTTGATAGTCGGTTTGAGATAAAATTATTGTAATTTAAATAGTAAAATCTTCGCTATGTATTTCTTTTTCTGACATTTCGCTGCCAGCTTAGCTTAATTATTAAAATGTTTTTGCCTCGAAATCCTATTCCACTTTGAGATCCGTCATTTGTACGAACTCGGTGCACGGTGTAAGATATTTTTGGTAGTACCGAAAGTATTTTTAGATTTTTTCAAAATTTTAGTGCCTTTGTGATGAATTATTTTTAAATGTTTATATTAAGATCTGAACTAATTCGTATTGTTAGGCTTCTGTGCAAGTAAGTCCTGCACGAATTTTAAGAATTGCGATTGGTTCTTTTTGCTTTCATTAGTACTATCTCGACGACAAGAAATAAAATTTTGCTGTGATAAGATTGATGTATACTTTTCATGAATGAATTCATAGAAATTTGGATTTTTTTTCGTTTTAGGGCTGGGGGAAAGAATAAAGATTGATATGAGGTAATTGCGTCATATATATAATTTATATGCTTCATCAGAAAAATAACTACTTGCAAATACAATTAAATTGATCGAAAGTCGGTTCAATTCATGAAGATTCATTTCCAGTACTTGAAAACCATTTTTATTTAATCTGAGGTTTAATATTTATATAAAGCAGTATCCGACTCACATAAATAAAGCGATTATTTCGTTATTAACGTCCTCCAAATACAATGTTAAACTATCGTTTATGTAGGATATAGATCTTTTTAGAAAAATAATTGCTGAGTGTTTTCATACTTCAATTCTTTTATTAACTCTAGAAGGTTTTCTTTTTTGAGAAATACCAGTAAAATATAATAAATGAAAATAAACGATTCAATTAACTTTAGTTTTCTCCAGTTTCGATAATGAAATAATTTACTTCTGACATTATAAAATAATATCATTGCAAAGACTGCCAACGCTGAAAGCTGAGGAATAATTGCACTATTTAAGAAATCGTCTCCCTTTTATTTTCTAAGAGTATTTATTTAATTTTAGCATATGTATGAATTTTCACTTGTTAGTTCATTATTAAAATACATTAATCAGATCAGAAGGGATTTAAAATTTTCTGAAGACTGGCATCGATTGGCAGAATGATTAACATTTAGTCAATAACAACACAGACTCTACAATTTTTTACAGGTCGGTCGTGCTTCTGAAATCTCATCATACATGAATTTTCGAAATCAACGTTTTTTCATCCGTTTGTTGCAAATAATCTCGACAAAAACCTTTTAAAATGCGACTTTTTCTGAAAAGCATTGAAATGCTTCGCCTTTTTTGTCTTTTGAAGGATTCATATGTAAATTTTAATATTCCCTGTCCTCGTCTTTCTCAGGACGTGTTACAGGAATGGATAGCAAAAAATGATTAATTTGTATACTGGCATTAATTCAAAGTGGTTGGAGGGGACAGTAAGGATTGTGAATTTCTGATAGTTTAAGGATACAAGATCATCCTTATAATTTGCAAAATCTATCTTTGAAACCTCTAATCTCCTACGCATCACCTATTTGGAAGAATGCAGCAAAATCCTGCATCTCTGTACTAGATAGATTGCAAAATGTTATGATTGGCCAGAAATAACGACATTCTGAAAGACCTTGTTGCATTAAAAAACTTCTATAAAAATACCAACAAGATTTTTTGATAAATTCAATAGAAGCGACAACATCGCCATTAAAGAAGTTAAACCATATGACCTCATACTTCCGGAAAACGCCTAGCGACCTCATCATCTATGTTTAATTAAAATTTTTGCTTTACCACAACGACAGGACTCTGGACTGTTTTTGCCGAAAAACATCTTATATAAAATGTTCTTTCCTTATTATATTTATGTATATATTCTTTTCTCTTTCAAAATATTATCAATAATTTTCTAACTGCTCTATGTGGCGATAGCCACCTTCAAAACGTACAACCACTTCATAAGTAATCTTAATGCCATATATATTATGTTCCGAATTTGGAACTTCGGCTTCAAGAACTCTGTGACCCATCTTTCAAATAGGCAATACATAGGAATAGTATCCGTATACAATCTGTGGGTGAAAGTGAACTTCTTTGTTATCGATGATATAGACTGAAATTTACTTAATTGCTGAAGGATCGTTTAATGCACACTAGTTTCTAATTCTAGAAACTAGCGTGAAATTTCGCAATACTGGTTCAGTTTTAGCTTGTAGAATAATTGAAGATCCAGTGTCTGATCACATTAAACAATGATTTTATTTGCTTAGCATGTATTCAACTGTATATGCATAGCGACAATTGAAAATGTCTTTTAATTCGTGCTTTTATTATTCTCGAGTGTGGCATTTGTTAAGGAAAAGGAAACGAGTTTTCCTTTTTGTTTTTTATTGATGTAAATGAAAACTATTGACTTTAGTAAAATTCATAATACATAATCATAAAATACATAATCATAAAAATAAAAGTAATGTTTGGTTTGTAGTGCATTCGGATAAATCTACGAGAAACACGCCTTTCATAAAGTACAATATTTATAAAGGGATATACCATTTCATTCAAAGCTAATCCGTTTTGGTTCGAAACAAGGCTGCACTCGAGATAACATGGGAAAGGTTTTGCTGTAAGATATAATAAACCTAAGTTAGATGTTAAGCTAGTTTTTGCTATTCAACTCCTTGTAACATCGTGGCAAAGTTAATCGTGATTTTAAACGAGTTTGGACAAAGATTTGTCCTTTTGAATATCTATTTGCAGCTAATCAGATTTAAATAAAAAACAAATAATGTAAAAATAATTCGAAGTCTTGACTATTTGGCTTATTTAAAAATGTTAAGCTAAAGAGGTATCTTCAGTGAAGACGAAAGATTTGCAGATTTCAAAAATTTATCCTTCACAGGACCGAATGAAGACTTTCAAACTTTGCTAAAATTCCTTTTACTTACCTACATCGAAGAATATTTCCTGTGGACCAATGATCACTGACTTATCTTTCTCTAGGAGAGTACATGAAGGGAATCAAACTGTGGATTCGTTGCCATTCTTACTCAAAAGAAAATATTTCAACAAGCAACTGACTGGCTTTAGTGAGAATCAATAACATAGATTAAACCAATTTACTCCATTGAAGCAGGAACGGCGAATGAGTGTTTTAAAAACATATAAGTTTCTTCTGGCATACATTAAAAAAAGAAAGAAAAGAAATAATAATAATAATAATAATAATAATAATTACGAGTGAGACAAAACTAATTTCCTTTCTTATCGTTTTTCCAATTCGAATTCTATCTTCCTACCAAAACTTGGAAAAAAAATGAATATTTTCACCAATGTGAATGTCTAAACAATCGAAAAGCGAGCGGTGAGAAGATATTACCTGACTATAGTCTTTTTGAAGGAAATAAAGGGGGTTCTTCCGTGTTTGAAGGGGACGCCGTTAGTTTAGTAAAAGAACTGCAGTTTGATTTTTTTTTAAAGTTTGTTTATTCTAGCTTTAAGGCAGCGATTACACCACACAATATTTACACCCTGTAACAAATTTCTTCCTAGTCTCATTTTAAATACTGAAATCTTGTATTACCATCACTGGCATAGTGAGAAAGTTTCAGCACTGGACGAAGCGTAAGCGAGTTTTCTACAATTTCAAATGGATAAACATTTTATTTTGGTACTCCACTAAAGCAGCTTCTGTTCGAGCTGAATTCCGGTGTCATACGACATTCGATATCATGTAATATTCTCTGTGAATTAAATGCAGGGAACTTTATAAAGCACTAAAACAAGTTATATTTATTTATTAAATAATATCAAAAGTTTATTTTTCTATAATAGTCTGCCGTAGAGGAGGGTAAATGGCACCTTGGGCGTAATTATTTCTTTGCCTCCGTCTGCCTTGTCTCATTAGATTTCCGATGTCGCGATGGCCTACTAGTAAGATGTCGACTTCGAGGTCGGAGAGACCTTATCACCAAATCATCACCCTTAGGGCTTTCCTTCCCCCTTGAAAAAAAGGGGGAAAAGTTGTAGTGTTAGGTTTGTATCCTCATTGACGCAGATCTTGGCGACATTTGTTTTGGCTCATTGTCTAAATTATTTAGTGGCTTTTCGCTCGCAGCCGCCAAAAAGCTCCAATTATGCTGTTGTGGTAGTTTCCTGCCTTAGAAATATATTCCAAGGTTGTTTTTTTATGGAAATAGGAGATCTAGAAGTTAGGGGGCTATTATATTAAATGGAAAATGTGAACTATTTTATTTAAGCAAAAGAAAAAAAGTATTCATGCAATTAATATAATCAAATTTATAAAATCATTAACATAGAATGAAAATATACCGTGTGCAACGATGCCCGGTGATTTGTCAGTTGCTTGCTTAGTGAACCCCTCTGATGAAAAAGGCTCTCAGAATATTTTGAGGTGTGACTGAGGTGGTTTGAGAAAGTAAATAAAACATACTATTAGTCAGTGCCAAGTTCATAGTGCAGTGAAAAGTGATGCATTGTTACCTTTCTTATTAAGCTGCCTTAAGTGGGTTTGCGTATGACCGTTTTCTTAGTTTGACGTAAAAGAAATCTTCAATGTATATTTCTTACGGGACGTAATGTTTCGGGAAGTTAATCTTTTTCAAAAATCGCTGAAATGTGCACAATCTGCATATTTAGAGAAGATATCTGCATCGCATTCATTGTCTATTTTGAAATTCCCGTTATCGTTATTAACTCTGTCACTTCCATCTAAAAAGGGGGGGGGGTGATCATGATGATCTTTTAAAAAAGCATCGACTACCAGTTCAAGGTTTGAAGCCATCAAACATCCAATGTATATGTGATCCTGATGTTCAGTATGTATGATCCAATAGCGTGAAGAGGAAGTTTAAAAAATGGTTCTAGGAAAGTTGATGTTCTTGTTATCTAGTCAGGATTCAGAATTGCGAAGTCCATTTCAAGATAGGCACCGTGATGCTTCAAAAGGACGATTGGCTTCTTGATGCACGTGATTGTTATTAAACTATATAAAAAATTCTACCGCTCAATCTCGTTGATTTACAAAATAAATAAACAGAATGTGCCAAATTTTCAAATGAATAAACTGCCGTATTAGCGGAAGTACATAAATACTATTTCTTCCATTAGTAAAACCTAAGTTCATTGGATGGAATATTTCAAACCATGTAATACCATTCAGAAAGATAGTCTGCTTGTAATAAGTATTATAAGACATGAATGGCAGCTTATTATTGATATAGTCCGAACGTCACTGACACTGGCTTGCAGTGACTTGTTTTCTTTTTCACATTTCCCTTTTATCCTTCTAAACAGAAGGGGAAGGCCGGATTATAGAGAGACCACTCGATTTACAGTTTGTCAAATCTCAAACCCTATTCATTTTCGTTTGTTTTGGATGGAAATGTTTTGGCGTACAATTATGTCATTATATTTAAAATCGATATATTTAAAGAAATAAAAAAAAATCCATGCATAAACATTTAACTAACATCTTGAAAAGAATTTAGTTTAAATCGCTAATAAAGAAGAAACTAATGTAACAAAATTTTATACTTGAAGCTAGTCGCATAATTTTTTGCAGCTAATTCTATAATTGATCACTAAATGGGGTAAACAATTTAGTGCCTAAAATAGAAAGTACCTTCTGAAGGAAAATCGCCTTGGTGAGTCTATTACCAGTATGATTAATTTTGAATATAGAAAATTACCTGGTACTTTCACGTTTAACGCATGAGAAAAATGCCCATAAGAGTATTGCTCGTTTTACATTAACGTGAAAAACATTGTTTGAATTTGGGATTACGTGCAATTTTTACTCTTCCGTTCTTATCACTGACTGTATTTTACCATCAAGAAGCTTTGCAAGTCTGACAATGGGGATAGATGTAGTCATTTACCCTCCCCCCCCCACCTCTCTACGCCAAGGACTATTACAATAGAATATATCGCTCAAATCCAATCCATGGCACACAGTAAATATATTCATCGCATTTATTTAACAAGTGAAAATGTAAGAGCTGAAGGTGTGGTCTGCCGATTGCTGTGGGATTCGTTCCCTATCACAGGAATGTCGTGTCGACTGAATCCCACGAAACACACGAAGAACGACAAGTGGCGAAGCGGAGTCGGATGTCGAATCCAGGCGTTGATCAGAAGGGCGGGATCTCTCAGCATTGTACATGCACGGTTCGGTAAATGCGTTAAAAATTCACTTTTGCATATGTATAGTTAGAATATGATTTTATTATAAACGTTTGAACAACAATTAAGATTTTTGTAAGATTTTTTCAATGTTTTTATGTAGAATTTCTTACAACGAGGTTAACATATCGCATTTAAAATGATTACAATTATAGGAAAAAATGAAATTTATCTACATTTTAGTCTGTTGTTTAGTTTGCCATACAAGGGGATTTTTTTAACCACTTTGTAAGAAAATTTGCATGCTGTTTTGCAACGAAAGAGCCAACAACAATATTGCCGATTTTGGGTGCTGTATTGAAAACTTAATTTTATTACATTTTCATGATAAACTGCGATATTTTATACATTAATTTAATTGCAACTTTACATTTTTCGATATAGGTTAGGACATTAGATCTTTAAGAGCTTAATCTTAAATAATATAATTTGAAGTTGGTTCCTTATTGCAAAACTGCCTAATGTGAAATTTTCAACAATGCAGTGGTGAAAGTAAGTTAGAAGATGGTGTCGGTAAGTTCCATGAGGGCTTCTTAAATTTCGTCCTCAGCCAGCCTGTTAGGTATTACAATTTCTATAATGCACTACTTTGGGTATCATATACATTACCAAAGATAATCAATTAGGAAAATGGTTTAGCATTTAGATGTTTTAAATTAAAATTTTTCAGTTAATTTTAATAAATTGAATTTATTTTAATTCATAATTAATCTTTTTTTTTATAAATTTCTAATTTTTCATATTTGTAATAAGCTTATAATTTCCTATATAAAAATAGGATTATTACGATAAAATTAAGAAGCCCTAAGGTCTTAAAAATGAACATTTATTTTAAATTTCTCAAATACAGTATTGGGGAATAATTCCATTGGTAAGTAAAATTGTAATTTATAGATTATTATTACCATTTATAGACTTAGAATTTTATTAACACATTTTTGTTGAAGCAATTGTTTTGCGAAATGATTCATAGTCTTCAGAAGTAGCCCATGTACAGAACACAACTTTTTTAATTAAACTTTTTAAAATTTTATAATTAATTAATAATAATTGTTTCGAATGAAAATATCCAAAAATTTCTACAAATATTATTTATTAAACAAAGATTTTTGCAGTCCTGTTGAGTAGAATAGTTAATTTTCGGAAATATTATTTTGAGTATTAAAATTGTAAATCGACTTATGCTTAATTGCTCATTTCATCACATATTGATATCATTTGTTACTTAGAAATAGGATAACGTTTAAGGCAAAGATAAAGAATGTCCGAGAGGCTCCGACTTAGCTCCTAAATAATACCTTTGAGCACATTAATTCATCCATTTTTATTGTTAGGAGAGATAATTGATACAGAAAATTTGTTACGAATCGGTAGGTTTAATTTGAAAACTGTGTACTAAATTTTATTCATCTAGATCATTGCAATTTTGAAATCTGTATTTACAAGTGTATAGATACAGCCCTACCACCAACGGTTTTTGACTAAAATGTGACACATCTATCCACAAATTGTATCTTTTGGTGCATTTTTTTACTTTGTTAATAAATATACCAAAATAATAAAATACTTATCATGTTTATATATCCTTACAAAATAAGTTTGGAAACCAATAGCCATTTCTTAACATTTTGTATGAAATTCTACGGCGATCCATGTGCTATGGAAAGAAAACTTACTTTTATAACTAAATTTAATAAAATCATGAACACCAAGCTCTTTTAACGTTAAAAGTATCAGCAATTTTCCAATACGTTAGAACTGCTTTGGAAAATTTTTATTTGACTTCTCGCAGTAAATTTAGTAATAATTGATTACCACTAGTATTACTTAGATTTTCATAATTTTAATATGTCAACCCTTGCCATTTGTCTGTAAGGGAATGGTCGAAAATTGCACAGAATGTTGTTTAACTATGATGTAATATTAATTTAAATTAACTTGGAAATTTGCTTTAGGATTTACAGTGAGATGATTTGTAACAAATCTTTCATGTCAATCTAACATGTTGATATATCTTAATTTTTATCTATTTTTGATTTATTAAGAAATTTATCCTGATTTTATATCACTAATATAAATACATATGTTACGATTATTTTCATTAATTTTTTTTTCTCTTCCAAAATGGACACTCCGGGGGCTGATGCTTCAAGTTACAAAGGTTATTTCAAGAGAATATTCAGAGAATATTTCAAGAGAGAACTCAGATTATCGCAAGAGCACTCAATAAAAAGTGTATCTAGTAAATACACAGCCTTTTCATTGAAGACTTCTTGCAACCGAAGATATATCTGAAATATTTATTGATATCGCATCAACTCTGGAACCTTTCCCTACTGGAAGATAGGAAGAACCTTTTTCGTCTGCAAATGGAATGGAAATATTTGGAAGGTAAATAAATTTTCATTTATTAATTGAAACTTTTCTTTAGCAATTACTGATTGTTTCTCTTATACAGTGGACTCTCCTATGACACA
>JAPMOR010017427.1:0-39008 GCA_026543865.1 Argiope aurantia
TTTGAAAATTTTTCTTTATAAAACCGTTTGAATTTTGTTTCCAAATTCAAAGTAAAAAGTAAAGTTACATTGATTTTTATATTTAGTTATACATACGTTTTAAGGCTACTTTACATTTTTCTATGCTGTTTTTTTAAAGTCTAATCTTTGGAAAAATTCCACAAATTAACATCTAATGCATGTTTCATGATCAAATTTGTTATAATAGTTTCTGAATATTGTCTGCTGTTTTTGAATTTGAGAATAAGTAATCTATTCCTTTAGAACTATTCCATAGCTGTTTTAATCCTACATAATGTGTAATAAATTGTAAATTTCACTTCATTTATTAATTTAACCCTAATATTTAAAGAATGAATGGGAACACAGCTTATTTTTTTAGTTTAGAAACTAAGAAATATATTCCGTAAGTTATATCGAAAAATTTTATTAAAGTTTAGAGTCGCATAGTCAAAGGCGAAATAGTTGAATCAGTCCAGCGAAGCGCAAGCCTGAAGTGGAGCTCAAGCGATTGCTGCATTGAGTTGTGTGCCGAGTTCTGGAGCTTATTATAGAAGCAGCATTGAGTTGTTGAGGAGTATCCAGTCGAGTAGTGTTGATTCGGCAGTTAGATACAGCTAAGGCGAGGGGACAGTGGAGAATTACAGACGTTTGGAGAGACCGTAGAGATTAGCTACGTAGATTTCCTCCTCCTGCTGAATTCTGACTGGCCGCTTCGTGTGCTGTGATCGGTTTTAGCTACCGATATTACTTGTGGGCTGCCTTTTGTACTAAGTGTGCTGCTTTGTGTTGCTAGTGTACGTTTCGGCTATGTATTTGTGTCTTCGTATTAATAAAAGTCGTCGTTTGTTACTTCTGAGGCCTGTTGACTGTGTTACACCATATACCCGCTACAAGCGAAACCGTAGACTTTACGAACTTAGTGGAGGAAGCTCCGTAACAATATTATTTATTTAATAACCCAAGCATAACTCAAATTGCAATTATCGAAATACTTATGTGCACACAATATCTGAAAAACATGCAGTCAGACAGATGGAAAAACGTAGATTTATTAACAATTTCTTTTTAAGGATTCTGAGAAATCTAAAACTTCTAAAAGATTCAACAAAGGCTCTAAATAGAATGGCGAACAATATTTTCTCAATTTTAGGAGAATCACAAATAAACCTTTATCGAAAGGAATCTACGCAAGGGTGAAATTTCAATGACAAAGTATATAATTTAAATATTTTCATCAAAACAGCAAGAAATTGCTATGATATAAGATTTCTTTTAAATTCTAAGTCAGAGAAACAAGAAACAGGAATACGAGCAAGAGAAATATTGATAAAAATTATTTCTTTAAAGTAAAACAAACTAAATTAAAAATTTCAATCTGTTTTTGAAAAAAAAAATAATTGCGATTTATGTTTCATGCGCAATATTTTATTTATATTATTTTTATTTAACGAAGCAAACTTCCACATTTAAATATATAAGAAAATAGTAGAAAATTCAATAAGATGTTTATATTTATAAATTTATATTCTTTAATAATAAATAAGATGTGATATTTCTTCACAATTGTTTTCACTTCTCAATATGGTAATTATTTGCTATCTAATTCTTCATATAATTTATTTCAAATTCTTACTTCACTTTATTTGCGTCATGTTTTATAGAGATGGAATTTTACAACCGATATACTTTAGAATCTTCTTGAAGGGTTAGAGTTTAGCAGTTTTAAACAATTATTTGTTTTCGATTAAAACGCATTATTTTATCACTTTTAATTAATCTATTCATTGAATTAAATTTTCAATCAGCAAAAGTGACGTCATATTGTAGTGAATTTGAGAAAAACAATTGATTTCAAAAGTCAGATAATATTTATAGAAATGAATAGTAAATACAGCGCTAAACAATAGAAATCAAATAAAATAAGCAATGATTTAAAATAAGAATTTTTACTTTTCGCATATTAAGGAGTTTTTCTTTAAATGCATTTTTTAAATTTTATTTTTTATTCCTAGTAACATCGAATTTTATGAAAACAATTTTTCGCTGTCGATGCTTAATTAATTATCTTTGGCTTAATAAAAACGAGTCTTTGCCCTTCATATTTTTAAGAAATTTTTTTCACCATGTTACAAATATTCTTACGAAAGAATATTTAACTCGAAACTTTTATTGTGCAATAAAAGGAAAAAATATTACGGTAATTTGCTTTCTGCTACCGCTTTTTCAATAATTAATTCTTGCCATATATTTTTTGTATGAAAGGAGGATTTTTTTCTTAACTTTATTTCAGTGAAAAAATGTATCCAGACTTAAAGGAATTCTTTTTATACGGTTCGAGAAAGATAACGGTGGCCTCTCTAATGATGTTGGAAGAATCTAAAAATGTTTCGACGGCTCCTACTGCAAACTCCTGATTGGTTTCTGCGGGATTTCTTTCTGCCTCATTCACTTGGTTTCAATCAATTGTTGTTACATCAACGCGAATTGAGGCTCATAGCAGAGATTTTATTTCCTATCGTGCTTGCACTTTTGTTCGGGCTTGGAAGCCCATAAAGGAAAATTCAAAAATAATTCATTCTTCATATTATTCACAGCATTTTCTTTTAAATCTTTTTAGCATAAGAGAACACATTCTAACTATTCCATCTCGATATTTTAAGGGTTCTTCATGTTTCAGTTGTCACTCAGTTTAAAAAACAAATTGTTGGAATTATTTCCAGGAGCATTATATCTCATAAACGCAAAAAGATAGGTGAAATATTTTGTAAGTAGTTTTAAGGGCGATCAAGACAATTTGAAAATTCTGCGGTAATTCGTTGTGGGTAAAGATGATGTCACTTTCATCTTTACTTATACTTATTATAATCGACACTGATGATTTACTGAGTATCGAAGGCAGATTTCTTACTAATCTAACTACCCTCCCCCCGGGGGCACCTCGAAATGAGGAAGAGATGCTTCCGGCATGGTTACTGGATCTCGTCACTCTGTAGGGTACACGAAAATGTGGGGGTCTATGAAGGGACGTACTTATAGATGACGGGACGTACTTCTTTAGGGAAGGGTTGTGCTGTGGCCGGTGAGGGCCCTTAGGACTCAACCACAGTTCCCGCCAGTGTTGCTGTAGGAGGGGTCCTGTCATTTAGTATTTATTATCCGTGTGCCTTCGGGCGAGTAGGAGACTCAGTAATAAGACTTACTAGTCTGACTAAATAGCTGCCTAGGACGGAAGTCGCAAGCAATTTCATTAAAAGACTTAATTTTTCTAATTGTTAAATGAATTTTTTTTATAAATATGCAAATTTTATGAATGATAAGATAATATTAGCACTTTATTAAGTATAATTGATCAGATACTTAATATGTCTCATTACATTCACTTAGCTTTTAGATTATTTATAAACTCGATCATATGCTTCAATAATATTGTAGAAAACGTGAATGCCTAGAAATTTGGAGACTTAAAAAATAAATAAAAACAAATTAATATCCATAAAGTTAATAAAAGGATTATTTATATGTCCCAAACAAGCTTAAATATTAACCCATAATTGGGGACGGGAGTCAAAATGACTCCGTATTTGCTCTTTAGCTCTGATTATCAATGTTTTTTTTGTCCTAGAATGCAATCATCTTCTCACTACCTTCAAGCTGTTTTTTAAACAATATGTTGGCCAAAGTCTAAGTATGAACACTTGCGTATAACCGTGTTATTCTTTCTCAAAGTTTTTGTTGTTATTTATGGAATCATCGACTCCACGTCTCTGAAACTGTAATTGAAAAAATATATAATGCACTAATTAATTTCTACGTATTTCGTTTTCTTTGTCTAAAATAACATATTGCTGTTTAAAAAGAAATGAATAATACTCAACGAGAACCTTTCAGGGAAAAAAATCAGCCATGTGATCCGGATTTTGATAAAACTGTAATACAATGGCTTGGAGAATGCAAAATGTGGGAAGATGATTCTGACATTAGCGATGCAGAAACGATTATAAGCAATCGTGAAGAAAAAAAGTGAAGAAAATTCGGGTATAAATTCAGAAGAAGAGGAAGAATACATGGTTGACATGGAAAATTATTTCTAGTTCACATTCCCGATTATTTCTAGTTCATTTATGAGTTCACATTTCTGGACGCCTCAGCACAATATTGTTTTGAAGCTGCTCAGAATTCGTCCTAATTTTCAGCGGCTATATCTGCCTGAAAATGAAGTCTTTACTACATTTTCTCGACCGACATGGTGCCTATGATTGTAAAATATACATTTGAATAATACTTTTTCCATTATTCAAGTTTAAAAGCAGCAATTTCTTTACTCTTTTTGAATAAAGACATATTCTAAAAATAATATTTTAAAATATTGTAATCAATTTTGTTTTTTAAATTCTAATATTTATTAACATTAGTGTCATTTCGTAGTATCTAAACATATTAAAAGATTGTTTAGGTTTATCGTATAACATCTAATATTATAAAATTTTTAATTTACATTTTTAATATTTTTGTTAATTAAGTGATTTCCAGAATGTATTGTGTTTCCAAAATAAATTCTAATACGGTTTACAAAAGACAAAGAAAAATGGAATCTTTTTGACTCCGTGCAGATGGCTGTGTGTGGAAATTCATGCTTCCAGTTACGCGTTAAATTAATTTTACTATCTTATTAAACGAAGGGCCTCAATTTGTACTGCTGCAAAATATCTAAATCTGCCACTTATGTCTTGATACACTTTCAATTTACTAAAAAAAGAACAAATAGCGAGGTCTTTCTTCTTTCGATATTTCCATGCACTTGAACAATCTGATGCGTTATATGTTTTGTTGCGTAGTGGGAATCGAATTTTGTTTTCTTCTTTCTGCTGGTTGTTAGAATGTTTGAGCAGTTTTGATGCCATTGTCACAAGCCAAATTGCATTTCAATGGCTTTCGATATTTATGAATGATGGTGTTCCCATTCTACGAATAGACTGAAAAGACAGGCAACCAGTTCAATAATGTGATTCATTGTTTGATGTAATTGTATATTTGTTGAGGTAAAATAATTTATTGAATTTCATCCATGTTTACGTTTTTGAGGCAGCATGTTGACATGCATAAAAATGAATAGGCAAATATCCTGCCGAAAGATTTCGCCAAAAGTGGGTGTTACCTCTTGTAATGTGGAAAAAATAAGAAAGTTCATGTTTAATCTTTTTTATCTTTCCATTCTTAACTTTTACTTTCTCATATACGTACTACACAGAAAGTACAGTCATCGTCGAAAAATCCAACTTCCTGATTTTGAAGAATTTTCACGTTTTACACCTCCCTGAATTCAAAATGCACATTTTCGGAAAATGTCTGTCTGTCTGGGATAAAATCAAATTCAAAGATGATCAGCTGGATGGATGAAATCTGGTACATGATCTTTACACCAAATTTGTAGATTTCTATCAAATTTTGAGTGAATTCTATTCAGAGGAAGTTTATCTGTCCGGTTGTTCTGATACTTTAACATGCTAACTACAAAACGAATAAAGCCAGATAGATGAAATTAGGTACACAGATTTGCCACCCATAGAGAGAAACCAACTAAATTGTGAGCCCAATCAAATAAAGCCGTTGATGACTGTCGGTTTGCACTTTCAGACACTTGGAAACTCTATAACTCAAAAACGCAGTGATTTGAATATGTCAAATTTGATATGGGATTTTGCGATTACAAGTGTCATTATGCGTCAAATTTTAATTTCGATCGATTGGGAAAGAACACATCTAAAACACAAATTCGATTTTCAGATACTGTTAACCGCTTCTCAAAATGTAATCGCCATAAAACTCGCCAAAGTTTACTCATAGATTCAGTAAAAATGTTCAATTCGCTAGAAAGGTTAATATTTCATAACTTTTGCATGCAAATGCTATGCAAGGTGTTCTCTGGGTTAACATCTTTTTTAGAATGAATGATAGAAAGTTTTGGGAATACAAATTACATTGATATTTTTTGAATTGCAGACGGTTGGAATTACTTAATAGAATATTGATTAAATGTTTCGAAAGAATTTGTCCTTTTTTTTGCTTTTCACTTTGTCTTCTAAAAAGTACAATATCAATGATAGCAACATAATTATATAATTATAATCCGCATAATTTAAATACACCGGGTATTCAATTATAAAAATGAAATGTTAACATATTTTATATTTAAAAATTAGGGGGGCGTGATATGAGAGATCCCCACGTTTTTTATCCAAAACGAGCTTAAAACTTTTCTTAAATGCATTGTTACTTTTATAGGAAACACGATGCTAAGATATTTTAATTCTTCTTCGCTAAAGATAAAAACAACTTCAGGAAATTTCAAACCAGAAATTTAGTTAAAATAGAGTAACAAATATCTTCCCATGCCGGGAAGATTAACACGTTTGGATTTGAAATGACTGGGCATGTTTGCTTCGCAATAACCGTAAAAGTAAAACCATGACGAAAACAAAATGGCTCCTCCATTTTGGTTGCGCAGTTTCGAAAGTTTATCTCGCTCCCGGCACTTTACGTTTCGCTGGCCACAGGACACATTTCCTGGAGAGTCGTCAGATAAGGCTCAGTTTCGTGAGCTCGTTTACGGAAAGGTGAATTAAAACGAAAAGAACCATTTTTATTTAACCTGGTGTTACTATTTCTGAAATATATGGGTCACTGGAGATCATTTTAGTATTTAATGTGTTTTCCTTGTAATAACTGCAATCTACAATATTTCAAAACTTCCGTATTCTAAGATTGTGAGATAGAAAATGAACTCGACTTTATGCATCACGTAGTCTCACAATTAATCTCAAGATGTTGTTTTATTTATTAAATATTTTAAAGGGTATTTTTCTTTTTATTTTGGTATTTCCATAGTTTACAGAATGCAGTTATGCATGAAAGTATCTTAAACTTATTAACTGAAATATTAACAAAAACAATTAAAATCAATTGCGAATATTGTAATTTAAAATTTAATTGAATTTAAAGAAAATAATATCAATATTTTTCTGTATAACTGAATTTGTATATGTGCTTATATAATTAGAATATATCAGTTTCGATGTAAAATTAAATTCTTTTTTGCTGTCTTTCTTATTTTCTCCACTTATATATTTTTCTTTAAAAAAAATAAGAAGTGAAGAATTGCAATAGTCCAAAAATTCGACTTTCAGCGATACACTGTGCATATCAGTTTCGATACGTGATTAGTGGCATTACATTTTTTTGTCTTTGTTGTCGATGATGTGCGTTGTTTTTCCATTGATTGCAATTTGGATGAAAGCCACATTCGTTATCAATGACCAACCGGTTTAACTTTCTGACTGCGTAATTTTTTAAAATCACTATTACGAAGCGAGGTTTGCAAATAAGTTCAAATATTTGTCAAACAAGGTTAACTCATACTATATGTTACACGATAATAATATGATATAAAAAAAGTCTTAAATCATAAAAATAAATAAATTTCGAAAAACGCTGGATGCGTTAGAAAATGGCCTGACTGCCAACCCATGGAAATCGCTGTATAAACAGCTGGAGCGGGGGGGGGGGGGAAGATGGTGTCACTCTTTTCGTTGCACCGATTAGTTAGTTTACTTATATTAACGTCCATTTTTTAAAGCAACACTAGGGCTATTTTCGGAAGGATCTCGTAATTTTGAACCGCGATCAGATGACGAGGACGACACCTAAACTGGCATCCCTTCACCAAAATTCCCCACCACACCAGTGGGAGACCTTATTACCAGGCCACAGCGGCCCCTTTAGTTGCATCAGGAAATCAAGAGCACTGCATTGAACGTTTGAATCTCTTCTGTTCCATCAAATTTTAAGGTACTCAATGTACTCAATGCGCACACGCTTTTGGGGATTTCAGCCTTCCGGACACACTTTCGTGAAGAAAGACCTGGGAAAGTCTAAGGAAATTTCGGAGAAAATGTCATTATGAACTTCTATTCTACATAATCTTCGCATTAATTGCTACAATCTATCAATCAGAGTTGGGTTCCACTTTATTCGTTATTATAAACATTTTCACGCCCTTCACAGAAATGAATCATTCACTTTTTGACCATGGTAATTATTCATCGCATTTGGTCCACAAACTTCACATATTTGTCTGTGAATTCAAGTCTGTGAGTGTCAAGTGTCGCGGTTTACTGTGGCAGACTCCTTTACAAAAGTGGCCTATTCGCTCAACGTCCTGAACACTGCATCCCTTTGAAAGTTGACCATCTGTGGCACCGTTTAGAGTGTTGTAAGGAAAACTGGGCACCTCATAATGGAGTTGTGTCCTCTTTACGGATGACAGTCGTTTCAGTGCCACAAGTTATTCTCAACGCCATTGATTTAGAGAGAAGTCGGGACACAGTTTCATCTCAGTAGCATCACGGAAAGAGAGCGCTACGGTGGTCCTGAAGTTGTAGTTGGGGAGGTATTATGCTGAGAGGGCGGACTGAGCTCCCCATTTTCGACAGAGGTTCTGTAACCAGAGATCGCTATTGTAAGGAAGCAATCCTTACCCATGTGCGTCTGTTCCGAGGTGCTGAATGACAAGACTTCATTTTTATGGATGACCATGCACGGCCACACCGGATTGCTGATGTTCAGCAGTTACTGGAAGGTGAAGATATCACTCGAATGGATTGGCCAGCATTCTCTTCTGATTTAAATCCCATGGAACATGAGTGGAATGCTTTGTGTAGACGCCTTGGGGTACGATAATATGCTCCGGGGAACACCCAACAACTGAAACAGATACTGATTGTGGAATGGGCACTTTTACCTCAAGAACTGTCTGATGTTGAGTATGGAGAGACGTTGCGAAGCAGCCGTTGCAGTATGGGCAGGGCATATCCCATACTAAGGAACATCTGCTCGCTGTTCTTCTTTTTGGACAGACAATCATGTGTAGCGATACTATGAGTTCAATAAAGCCTTTTTGTGTTTGATTCCGCACTCTATTTGTTATATTCATTTTTGCGCAACTATGCTTTCGTCATCGTTTAACTACAAAATGGTGTCACTCGTTTCTGAATTTTATGTCTCTCAAATGATTTCTCGTGAATGTATGGCAAAAAAAGCACCTGTTGCTTAAGTTTTGCACACCAGTGTAATAATTCGTCTGATTTCAATTTATTCAAAATATTTTTTACCAGTGATCGAAATGAATCTACCACTCGTGGATTTTGAAGGTAGATAAAAATCTCTCTCTCTCTCTTGAAAATGAGTTTTTTTTTCTGCATCAAAGATACTCTATGTAACTTATTTTTAAGTCAAATATTTTTCGTTTCTACCTCTCGATATAGCAGTCAAAATGCCTTTTTTTTTTTAACTTTCTGCAGTAAGGGCAATTTTCTCTGCGAAGAGAGAGAGAAAAAAAAACATTTCAAAAATGTTTTTAAGAAAAGTGTTCCTTTTTTCCCCATCTTGGTTATACTTGTAAGAGATCGAAGTGAATAAATACTTTTTTTGGAAAGGTGCGCGTGTTCTCGTCGGATGTACATAAGTATTTTCTTTTTTCGAATGGCTAAGCATCATAGCTTATGTGTTTTACCATTATCAAACCATTACGTAGAGCGATTCAAAAGTCCTGATTAAAACTTAAAAGGCATGGAAAAAACAAATCATTTCTTTCAAAAAGAACAGATTTTGCAAACATAAAAGGGGCGTTTTATTCGATGATTCATTAAAAGAAAAAGATTAACCAGACAAAATATACAACACTGATTTAGTGCAAAGAAAAATTCTCTGTAAACCGTACAAATAATTACACGTCAAATGTAATTTTGCATCCCATTTGTTTTTGTGTTCATCATGGGTAGTACAGTTTGCAATTTTTTTTCTATTATTTACGGCAAATCAGATGAAATATCCCACCTCATCTGCACATAGGTATGTGACTGCGCTCCCGTGTTGACAAAAACTATATTACTCTAAATCTCTATCTCAGTGTCTTTCTTTTAGTAATTGTATTTTAAGTAAACCCCACGAAACGGTCGACCGTTCCTTAATGATTCCACGTGCCACTGAACAAATTATTTGCTTTTATGTGACTGACTTACCTTTCAAATTTGTGGCTGTCTTGCCTTTTAAATCACCCATTTGAATAAAGCATTTTATGTCGTTCTATAATCTATCACCCAGACACTTTTTTTACATCTTTAGTTTATTTACATTAACTTTCTATTTTAAAGCAGCTTTAGGGCTATTTTGGGACAGACCTCTTAATTCTGAACTGCTGTCAGATGACGAGGATGACACCTGAGCTCGGCATCCCCACCCCCTCTCCAAATTCTTCATCACACCAGCGTGAGGACGTTTTAGACCCGAAAACGGATTTAACGCGCACTAGACTCGCTTACCAGATGGTTCTTCGGTGGAAGCTGGTCTCGAAACTGAACTCTTCCTGTTCCGAAGCCGAGACTTTACCATCAGGTCACCGCGGTCTAACACACATGAGCATAATTCTATGAGAAAACTTTAAAAGCAGGGACGATAAAAAATTTGCTTAAGAAAAATGATTGATTTAGATTATTTTCAAGTTTTTTGTTGATGAAAAATTAACCACTCTATTAATTGTCTCTCAAAATGTTCATTATACTTTTCTTACACTTTAGTAATAGTAAACAAAATTTGCAATACTAACATATTTATACTTAAGGAGAAAATTAGGAATCAGAATTTTAAAAATTTTCTGCTTGAATGATATTGTCTGAATTTTAATTTTCCTAGATATCTTAATTTGAATTAAATATAATTAAAACAATAAAATGATTTTGTTTTATTAGTTTTGCAAATACACATATATATTATAGCAATAAAACAAGATTTCAGGCAATAAAAAGATTTATTATCTACCGTATAAATAAAAATCTTATAGAAAAGTAATTTCTACATTAAAGCAATTACACACGAAAGGATTCGAATCCCAAACAAAGCCAGGTATAGCATATACTATACAATTCATCAATATAAATGTTATAGAATTCTGGAATAATTCTTCTCGAAATCCCCACTAGGTGGCCCTTCTAATACTTCAAAATTTTATAAAATTGATTTATTTTCAGACCATTAAATTATTAAAACATTTAATTGTATATTACTATGATGAATAAATAATTATTTACAATGGACGAATTCGAACACATAAGTATATAAGCGAAAGAATAATTAAGAAATATTGTCTTTACAAAAAGGCGGCACCAATTTTAAATAGAAGCATCTAAAATGATAACTGGAGGAACAATTCAGCCGTTTCGTAAAAGTTCCTTAAATTATATCCCAAAACGAATGAAAACATCGCAGTTTTCAAACCAACCGGCATGTTAATCTCTTTTCTCAGTAACTGGCGAAAAGCAATTCCAGTAAGTGCTTTTGATTGTAATTATGAGGTTTGGATATTTTAAAGGTTCTTTTAAAAGGTTTAACAGACAGCAAACGGCGCAGCGTCTCAACTTCACTACGTTATTACTTAAATCAGTGAGCTGAACCCATTGATTTCTACATACTCTTATTTTAACTTGCTCCGTTTTTTGTTTGGGATTGATTTTTCACTCGCTCTTGCAATTTATAGCTTTTGTCTTTTGCGTGTTCCCGAAGGTAATACACTATTATAATTTTTTTAAACCTTTATAGTTCTCTATTATATATTCTTATAATCTGCAAAAGATTTTTATAAAGGTTCAAAAAAGAATTGTAAAATGATAAATAGGATAATCGTATGCTTAAAATTCGATTGTGCTACCTCAATAGCTCAGAAATACATTAAATCTTTAGTTAAATATCATATATTTTCAAAAGTGGTAAATTTGCTTACGACTGTCAGATGACGATGTAAGGGTTTTCGTAGAGACATTAAGTTCCAACACTTGTCATTCAATTTTTACCCCCGAAAAAGTTTTCAGAAATGTAACACCACAGGTATTGTGTTTCTTATATCGATATTCTAGTATTTAAATATCATTATTTGTTATTGAATTTCTTTAATTTAAAAATGAACAAAAACCGTTGATGCAGTTGGAATTTCTTAAAATTCGAAGTCTTCTTGTTAACGACTTTATGCATATTTTGGTTTTTATTTTTTATTTATTGATTATTTGAATACTGTAATTTATGACAGTTTAGTTAATTTCTAAATGAAAAACGTGGCTAAGATGTTATTAATAAAATTGCATGAGATTGGAACAGTTTTATTTTTATGTAATGTAACAATCCACCCAGTCAGCCTAAGAAATGCAAAATGAGCTTCAAACTTTAATGTAAGACATTACTGAATTTGAATTCAAAACAATTCCATGATTTCTGACTAACAAAATGCATAACGTTGTTTTAAATTACCAATTTGCCATTGAACATTCGACGATATTTTTTTTTACCCTTAACGCTTAGGGGTAAGTGTGTTTACTACTTTCAGTTTCCCCTGAACGATCTCTTTTAAGTATATTTACCACCCTTTATTTCATAAGTTAAATGACAAATCAGCGAACTTTTGATTCAATTAAATGACAAATCAGCGATGTTTAAGTATTTACATCATCAATTTATCATGATATAAACCCAAAAAATATTTTTTGCCATTGCCCCGGAATTATGTCCTATAAAGGGTTAACTATCGATTTATTTAAATTTTCATTGCCATGAGTCATTCCATTCGGTATCGAATTGAAAAAAAATACTATTAAAATTAACGTCTATATTTCAAATAATAAAGCTAGCAAGGAAGGAGTGCCATTCGTGTTTCATACGACCTCTGGAGATGTTCCTCTTCTCTCTTCCACAGTCCCTTTTGAAGAGAAGCTTCAAAAACAGTACTCATTCACGATCTCTAAATTGAAATTTTTTTTTTTTAATTTGACCCTTTCGCGACGGGCTTGTCATTTATGTATACCCAACGAACGTCTTTCAAACCCGGGCGTACCGCCCCTGCATTTCTGGAAATCGAACTCATGGGACGGTGATGCATATGTGCATTTTAAATTGGAACAATTTTTAAACGCCCCTAGATGGCTCCCTGTGTCCATTACTTTCGAAATAAACGTAGTTTTAGAATCCTGACCTTCAGTTTGCCCGAATTCAACCTGACTTTGGTATTTTACTCATCAGCTGTAGCAGGAGGGTGGGGGTGGTAAGAGTAATGCAAATAAACAGAGCTGGATTGTGCAACTAATCTCCCTGCGAATTCTTTTCTGTTTCTTCTTCTTTTTCTTTTGTTATCATTGTGTAACCGTAACTTTTCTTTATGGGTTTTACAGTCAGTTCTGTTGAATTTGATGTAACTTTCGGATATATTTCGAGCATTTCTCTTTTTATTACGGAAACCCTTGGTTTCGATTTATTATGGCAAAAAAACAAACAAAAAACTATTTGTGAGAGGAAGAATGTGCTCGTATAATAAATGAACTAATAATCTAAAAAAGTAGAAAAATGGGGACGTTAAGACTTAAATTTTATTTTTTGAATTATTTTTTTCAAAGCTAGGCATAGCGACGCAAAACCTCCCGGTCCCGTGGGACGATTCCTTTTGCGTACGCTCCGTTTCATGCGTGCGTCTAAGATACAGTTCTCCCGTCCCGAAAGAGTTAATTTTGAGAATGTTGATTTCTTAGTGAGGTCTTGATCCATTCATTACGCCGACAATGATCGTCTCGCCCTCACCATTTTAAAGATTTCGGTGTTGTCGCAAAATAAAGTTTTAACAAAGCCCCCAGTTGTAAAAAATACCCCGACTTCATAATTTCTGTAGACAAAAGAACCAGTCCCCCAGTCTGAAATATTGATTCGATTTCATAAAATTTTATTTGCTATACGCTGCTGACACCTGGATACATTAATAACGCTCCTCTCAACCCAATTTCCCACAGAAATTTCAAAAGCACTGCTACATAAAACAAAACAAAAAAGGCAACAGTATTCCGCCACTCCCATTTACGATACTGATTTCAATAATATTTATTCCATTTGAGAGCCCATGACGTTTAGATACACCATAATTCGTCACCAGCCTCCTTCTGCCCGGCTAGCGATATCTCAAAATGAAACATAATCACAGGATTTTCTGATCGATTCATTTCGTCACTGTGGGGATTAATAAACCAATCAAAATTCTCTATAGTTATATATTGTGCAAATATAATTAAAAATGGTTCGTTTACATGTATCTGATAAAATGTAATTCATAAAAGTTGGTTAGCATTACTAAATGACTTATTACAGTGATTGTCAATATCGCAGGCTAACAGATGGTCGCCGAAAACAGCTAGTGATTATTAAGAAGTAGTAAAAAATTAAAAAGTCGAAAATAACGAATGCGTCGAAATTTTACCTCTAATTATGTGCGGTGAAGATACCACTTCAAAAATTGATTTCTTTAATTGCCTATCTGACTTCACACGCAAACCAAAATGCAGAATAAACAAACTTAACCTTTTGATCAACTAGGTTCAGATTTCGAAAGACATCCACATCCTATAGATAAAGCCATATGCGAAATTTTTATCTCAGTGTTTTTGAATTATCAGGCCTGTTTCCACAAGAATGTACAGATTTTACATTGAAGGTCTTCATCCAAAATTTCGTAGATATATACGTCTTTGGTGCAAGAAGAATGATCAAATTTCAGTTTTTCGCACTGAGTTTCAAATAATAATTTCACAAATGCACATAATTAAAAAAAAGCACAGTTTTTTCGGATTTACTGAGGTGTGAAGCATAAAGATCCATATAAATCTGGAAGTGGATGATTTATAATACTTGCACTTCGTATAAGAGAAAATATAAAGTACTAATCACTGCAAAATAAGAATCACTACTCCCTCCAACAATATTTACCTTACGTAGCTGTGGTTGCAGACACTTGACTAGCATAATGATAAAAATCAGAATTTTAATGGACAGCATAGTTTTCATTAAAATCAGCGACTCAATAAGGGCAGTGTATTATGCCATCACTTCTCCCTAAAACCGGAGAAGCCACATATCAGTATTAAAAATTAGCTTTGGCGGATGCAATTAATATTCACCCCGAAAACTTCGGCACTACGGAACCTGAAGTCTCCTCCTGATCTTTTAATTAATCTGTTGCAGCAAGCCTTGTCTCCGAAGCCGCAGAAATTTCAAATCTCAGCTACAGATTGCACTTGCTAGTGGCAGCCGTCGATCCTCGTCTTATTGTTTGGGAGATTAATGAAATGAGAAGCATTTCACTGGCCGATTGCTACATTTGCCCATTCACCATTCGTTCTCCATTCCTAGAATTCGAGCGAGGTGATCTGGAGCACGCAGCGCATGGACTGTTTTCGCGGCAGAGAAGAGATATTTATCCTTCACCAAGAGCAAATAATTCTGTAAATATTTTTGTCTCTTGTCGTATTATGAGGGCCTATCAAAATGATTTAGATGATGTGTACTTTAATGCGAAATCTCAATTGTACGAGATAGCTGCTTCTTACGTTCTCGCTACTTCTATTATGATTTCGGTGGATGACGAGTTAAAATTTCATTTCTTTTGATATATTATTAATGAGCAATTCCAACACGATCAGCTAAAGATGACTCAGTTAAGTAGAATTTAAATGAGCGTCTCGAAGGACAGCATTTCCGAGATGCAGGGTTGTGAACGAACAGCATTTTCATGCAACATGAGTGGGCAGTTCGTTTCAGGCATGCTTGACATCAACATGGATTTCTACGTTCGCGATTGCGAAACACAAGCAGAATTAACAAAAAAAAATTGAAAATTGACTTAGGGATTTCGACAAAGTACCGTTTTAACACTAGGTTTACGGACATTTATTATATACCTATCTCTACGAAAACGTGTCAATTTGACGCGTGAGCGAATACACATGTTTAAAGAAAAACACCTGCTTAGAAAGCATATAATTAAACACTACAAGTAAAAAAAATTATATATATATATATATATATATATATATTCAATATTATAATTTATAATTCAATGATATTTTAATACATTATTTAAATATTCTACATTCATTCAGCGCATCTTTTACACAAATACTCAATTTTGTTTGTACACTTTTCACAAACAATCCTTTCACATTTTTTTACAGCAACAGCTAATAGCAACTACAACTTTCGAAATGTTTTCGCCCTCTGACGCAATTCACATTCTGCGTTCCGTTCTTCCTGCTGTTGCTTCTCGGGTTTGTTTCATTTGGGATAACGGGATTGAGGTATAGTCGGTGGATTCATATTTATTATTGTTGTAATTTTTACATGGGTAAAACCAATTTACTAAAAATTTTATTAACATTACGATCGCATCAAATTGACTCACATCTGTAAAAATAGATATACATCACATAAGGAATTTAAATATTTCAAAAAGTTTGAAGCAAATTGACTTCAATATATTTTTACCACATTCAACGGATAAAAGCCAGTACAAGAGATAAAATAAAAATGCGAACGGTTTTTGAAATGTTCCTAAAAAATTACGGAATGCGTCAAAATGATGCGTCCCGTAAATTTAGTATTAATAACATCCCTGTATTTGATTTTTCAAAAAATGGAATAATGTCTCTTGTCGGTCGTTGGGTTTATGAATTCGATTGTTCAATTCGCCTGATGGAATGATAAAGAATGGTATTTTTGTTTTATATAAAAAGAGAAAATTTACGTAGAATTATCCTCTCTTGTGCACAGCATTGCATTGGCATTCTCTACAAAATACTAACTGACCACTTGAACTATGAGTGAGCTTTAGGCTCAGCAATCTACTGCTGCTACTATTATATGAGAAACAAAAAAGAAACTAAAACCTCAGTATAAGGGTCATTTTCAAAAAATGTTACAATTTGCTGTCCCACACGAAAAAAGAAATAATTGAAAGACAAAATATAACAGAAAGTTAAATCTGAGTATTGCACTACATTAAAAAAAACACTACTATACATTTTCAGCATAAAAAATCAGAAAAATTATAAAATTGTTGAAATATAACACTTCTTTAAAAGGGAGTGCAGGCAAAAATACCTGTCCCTTTCAAGTTTTGTTATATTCAACTCTTTATTTTGTTAACTTTGGTTGATAATTAAAATGAAAAAAAAAATCTTTTTATTATACTCTAAGCAATTGATGTAACATTTTATTATATAAAATTAATAAATTTATTTATTTTCTTTAGTAGATTAACAGATATATTTTATCCCTAAGTCTCTGTCAAGTCCGTTACCGAAAAATTATTTCTTATTTATTTGTTTAAAAATTTGCCAAAAATTTGCTGAATTCTTCCCATTGTGAGACACGAGAGTAACAAATTTTGATTTAACTTTATTTCTTTTAATCAAATAATAAAAATAAAGCGAAATGTGCTAATAAATTTGAAAATCTTTTTTATAACATAATTAGAACCCGATTTCTGTGCAGAATAATAATACTCTTGATTTGAAAAATTCCGTATTAACTGAAAATTAAAAGCAACCTGAATTTAAGAAACTAGAAATAACGAGCTGATGTAAGCAAATATAATCAAATTAATCATTTAAAAATAAGTCATAGAAGAAAATAAATATTCAATGGGAGTGAAGTAACGTAAAGTGGATTCTGTTTCCCAACTGTGTCTCTGCACATAATCAGGGGCCCAAGTTACCCGAAAGAGGGCGCAAACTTGTACGAGGAACGACCGAGAGAAAATTTTCACCAGTATGCTGTCAGCTCACATGCAACGTGGTACAGGGGAGAACACACTCAGACCACCATTACCTCGGATTCTGACCTACGAGGGTTGATTTAACATCCAAACAGAGCTCAGATAATTACTCCGACAGGATTAATATGTTTAAAAACAGATCTGAGGAATGTACACCCACTGAACCTAACAGGAGTTTGGAAGAACTTAACGAGAAGTTAAATCTGCAAGAACCTAATTTTTCTCTATCAAGAAAATAAATAAATAAATAACCACATTCCAAGGGGGGGGGGAAGAAATGTATCAGAGATTGGTTTCGGAGATCCAGATGTAGGCGGAGCGCTTTCCATGGCCAACAGTAATTTAGATTTAATTATTTTGTTAAAAAAATGTTGGAGTTATCATTAGTATTAACTTCTATAATATTCTAATAAGATTACTTGCCATAAATCAGTTTATGTAAATATCAGTATTGCTCATTCCTAATAGTTAGGAACATTTTGAAATAAAACTAATGTTTAAGTAAAGACATAATTAACAGGCGAAATGATGTAAAATCTAGTCGATCATGGGAATTTTACTAATATTCTAATGAAAGCACAGTGATGTGAAATACGATCTGATGATCTGGCATTGAGTCTGATAGGATGCCATGAAAGGATGGCACAGACATTCTTGCCAATTGGATCTGCATTCTGATGTTGCATCTTTATATCGTCTGCGACAGATCGTTCACGGTAATGGTAATGCCACTATTCTACATTCACCTTGGAACAGGTACATTGGTCCTATGAGCATAATTCAGTTACAGCATCCACCCTGGCCACAACTAGATTCAAATTTAAATCCTGCAGAGAATGATTTTTAAGTAATAAAAGACAGTAATAAAGTTTAAAAGCTCTTGCGCTTTATTCCAAAATTAATCAAGTATGTTAATGCATATTTTAATTTACTCTAGATTATTGTAGCTGAACGTACTGCGTGCTTACTGCAATGACTTACATTCATTGCTTTCACGATTTTTTTTTTCGAATTTTTATTGGCCCCATCAGCAAAATCTGAATTCTGCTTATGTCAGGGATATTTTAAGAATAATAAACATTACTGAATGAAACAAAAAATATTTATTTCATTCTTTGCTAATATTTTCCAATGAATATTAACTAAAACGAATTCTCAAAGTCATGCGTTTGAAATTCATTTTAAAAATATTTATCATATTTTTACAAATATATATGAATATTTTCTTACCAGAATCTTTTAACTAAGAAAGTCTTCTACAAAGGTAACACTTACCTAAAAGAAGAAGAAAAGAAAATGAGATTTTAAAATACGATCTTTTAAAGCACATTGAAAAATATGAATTAATAATTTCAGTATTCATTTTTGAGCATTTTAATTTTTAAATGGATTTATTCATGATTCTTTAATGCAACACTTTTCCAACCCTGCGTCTTTCTTCTACTCCTCGTACACTCCTACAATGTAGTTCACCATAGGGAAGAGAATCGAATACGCATTTTACAGCACAATCTCTCTCTCTGATCGAATTCAAAATTTAAATCTGATAAACAGTTTGGGTTGAAGATTCACGTATTTATTTTGTGAAAACAAAAATAGAAACGATCAAACAAATGATGAATTGGGTCCAAAATTTGATATACATTGACTAGCGAAAATATAAAATCTAGATAAGTTTCTAACTCTTTTTATTATTGAGATGCCGTGTTCACAGATTCGGATGAGCAACCAGAATGCCGTTTGACGGAATTCATCAAAAATTTCTCAGTAATCTTTAAATTTGCTATACACGGCAAAAAGAAGACCAAATTCTTCTTTTTGAGTCATTGCATTTTTCAAATACCGGGAAACAGAAAGAAGTAATTCTTGAAAGAGTTCATTTGGACTCGATGAAATACAAAACGAGGCAATTCATACAAATTAAAAAGTAGAATTTTTTCAATATTACTGTTTTTTCTTTGTATGCTTCTTATACGAAAAGAGATCAAAGGTAAATCGCGAAATAGCCAAGAAAGGTCTCGTCTCATCATGAACATAGTTTTGCAGTTTTAACTGTTTACCCACATTCATCACACTAAAAATAGGAACGGCAGAATCAATCGTCGGTATTACATAAGTCACCCGAAACATCCGTGTGCCAGTAAAACATCTCTGTAATAATCAGAGAATTGGTGAGCCGTTGGAATAAGACTATTTATTGTATTCGAGCTCGTTTCATGTTCCCACTTCCTGTTCAGCAAACTAATGCGACGCTGATAATGCATCTAGAAAATGCTTTCTCAGGCAGAGAACATCTATGGAAGGTAGCAATAACCGTACGAAATCTTTGGAGCTAAATTATCGCGCTAATGTTACCCTGCAGATTGAACATTTTGCCAATGCCTTCGAAATAAATTTTAAGTAACTTTAAACAATCCCAAATTAATTTAAATATATTGATTTAAATAAAATCTTTAAATAAGATCCACGATTTTTTAAAAATCTATATAAGTGAGCAATTTTAAATTATCTGTTGTGTAAATTGAAATCACTGAATATATTTTTAATTTTTTTCTCAAATAATATGATGAAATAGGAAGGTTTAGTGAAAGTTTAGCAATAATTCATTAAATGATTACTTTTTAAAAAATAAAAATTGTGCAGGACTATATACAGAAAAGATAAATGTAATGTGTGCATAGAATTTTTTTTATCTTTAAAGATGCCATTCTTATTAATAGAAAATGCTGTATATAAATTAAAAGCATTTAATAAATTTGCTTCTGGCAACTTACAATTTTTCAAAAAAATATATCGGTTTTTTAAATTATTGCTAATTTATTGAATATTTTTGTAATTTTAATTAAATAAATATTTAAAATGTAATTAAAATTTAAGTTCCAGACAACAAATATATCTTGAGCATTACAATATTTACAGAAAAGTATTTTTACAAAAAAATATATTATGCATTTATTTTTATACAAAGCTGTCATTTATGAAAGTATAGGTATTTCGTTTAGCGCTGATATTAAATATACAGGTTGATTATAATTAAAGTTATGACTTCAAAAATCGATAATTTTAAATCTGCTGGTCAGAATGACTTGATATTTTAGCAGAACAATCGCAAGGCAATGGAATTTTGTTTCGCGAAGGAAAAAAAATAATTCTAAAATATGCCGATAGATGGTGCTGTTAGACTTTACATTGTCTGAAGATATGTGAATTACTTACACGTGACATGGGCACCACAGACATAGCTGCCATAAAAATGCAAAGCACCGGCTCTTTGCCTGAATGCTTCATCATGACTCTGACTATGAAGAATCGCGCTCTGCTCTTGAAGTTTTTTATAAGAATGAATGACTGTGCCCTTACAGTTATCAAGAAGTTTCAGACTTTAAAATTCATAAAATTGGGTCCAATTACCACAAATGGTCTGCGAAAAATAATTCCTAAATTCGAAGAGACCGGTTCATTTGACGTGAAACGGGGTAGAGGAAGGAGACCAGTTTCGGATGCGGCAGTGGAAGATGTGGCTACAGCATCAAAAGAACAGACTAACAGTGATACTTGGAATCAGCAGTGCACGGGGAGTTCGTCAAATGCTGAATATGCCGATGAGAACGTTGCATAACGTCCTACGGAACATCTTGCACTGTTATCCGTACAAGAGAACTCACGTGCAACAGTTGCTATCTGCTGACCTGGAAGCACATGAATCTTTTGCGCTACGAGTTTTTGCTCGGTTGGAAGTGGACAACGGATGGTCATGGAACATGGAACATTCTGTGATCTGAAGAAGCTCACTTCCATTTGAATGGTTCTGTACGTAAAATTGCAGAATATGGGCGACCGAGAATCCGTTCCAGCTACAACCATTACCTCTCCAGTCTATAAAGGGCATTGTGTGGTGCTGAATAAGGAAAGCGTTTATCGTCGGTCCGTTTTTCTTCGAGGAGATCCCACTTGCGAGTCCCGTTACCTGCACCGTTATTGACAAGCGGTATGAAGCACTTTTGCGTAGCCATGTCCTTCAGGTACTTCAGTGTGTGGATCGCACAATATTCATGCAAGATGACGCTCATCCGCACGTTGCTACTTCTATGAAGCAGCTGCTGAGTGCTCATTTTGGAGATGATAAGCCGCCATTTTCCAACAACACGGCCGCTACGTTCCCCCGATATAAACCCGTGTGATTTCTATGTATCTGAAGAATGTTTCTTACAGCGGATGGATTGAGAATCTAACAGATTTTAAGGCAAGCGTCACACACCACATCCAGTGTATCAGTACAGATACCTTCCGATTTGTTTTGGAGCATGCCGTTTTGCGCTTCCAATTAGGAACAAGGTAATTAGCGGAACAGAAAGAGAGCATATCGAACTTATGCCTTAACTACCCATCATGAGGTGTTTGCTCCATGAAGCTCTCTCTCTCTCTCTTTTATCATTATCATTGTTGACGTTATAAACATGTATTCTTCTCTTATCGCTAATAAATTTTTTAGTAAACCTCTGAACTCTATTATTTCCTTTTGGTTAACAATATGTATTTAACAAGTCCATTTTTGGTTTTTCTCCTTGCAGCACCATCTATCGGTACATTTCGGAACTTCTTTTCCTTCGCCGAACAAAACTCCATTGCTTCACGATTGTTCTGCTAAAATATCAAGTCATTCAGACCAGTAGTTTTAAAATTATCGATTTTTGAAACCGTAATTTTAATTATAATAACCCTGTAAATTTATTCTCCTGCAGTTGAAGATCGATCACATGAGATAGTGTAAACAGAATGATTTGAATTGGAATGAAATGTAAACTTTCTTGTGTAATAAACACCAAGTCACAAACACAGAGGGATTACAGAAATTTCGCGATGATTAATTAAAAAGTTCGTTTTTATTGAAACCAGCAGGAATGCTCTCCTAAAACTTCCTCGCATCTTGTCTAACAAAAGAATTGTGAACCTTTCGTAAGGCAGTGAACCTGTTGCACGGCATTGAAGTTCAAAAATTGCGAAATACTACGGCAGAAATTTAGCCTATTTGTTAAATCTATCATGTCATACTTGGCGAGTTTTTAACGATTCATTCCTGGCACGAGGCTAGTAATACCTGAATACAGAATTTGTGTTTTAGATGGATTTTTTTCCCAACCGAATAAAGCCAAATTTTGACACGGAGCTATACTTGCAAGCACAAAATCGGCACACCAAATTCAAAATATTTAAGTTATTATGTTTTTGAATTATCACGTTTAGGTACTTCTGAAAATACAGAATGACAGACATTCTGTCCCTTGTTGGATTTGACTGAAAATCTGACGCGTTTCTACCCCGTTTTCTGGATGTTTCCTTGCATGCTTGTATATTGGATGTATATTGCCCTTGTATATTGGATGTTTGGATCTAGCTCTCTTCGTTTTTTGTAGTTATTGCGTTAACTAATATTCGAACAATCAAGCAAACCGGCAGCCTCTGAAAAGATTATGCACAAAATTTGACAGAAACCTTTCAGATTTGATGAAAAACCTTGTACAAAATTTCATCCGCTTAGTTCAGAAATCTTTTGATTTGTCTTTGCCACACATAGAGAGATAGAGAAACAAACATACACTTTTTAAAAAGAGTTCCAAAACGTGGAGATTCCTCAAAATCTCGAATTCGAATATTTTGACTGTTATAATATTTTCTGAAAACTTCGTGTAAGAGAAAGTAGAAAGACATGAAAACAACTTTATGCAGCCCAATGCTAGATGCATCGGATTGAGTGCATTGAATCTTTCACTGGTGCCATGAATAATGAATACACTGAACAAAATGATCGATAAAATAAAATAAATAATATTTCCAGTGAATGCTCGCACCTTTACTGATGCAGAGATGAGTCTCGAACTTTCAAGCAGTTTTACCCCTAACTGCAGAAACATAACTTAATTTCTCGATGTGTCGGCTTCCAAATGTATTCCCACCAATCATCCGTTCCTCCTCCTCCGAATAACAAACAGAAATTTCCTACCCCTTCAACTTCCTCAAATATTCTGTTTGCAAAGCATTCGATTTGTAAAGCTTTGTTTCGAGTCAAATTTATTTAATGAGAATTCTCTGATATTTGATAGATGACTAGGGAGGGATTTTCCGTTCATTCGGAATATTGGCAACATTAATCAAATTATAAACCCTTCGCTTTCCGGAATGTAGTGCCTGCCTACAAATTGGATCACTGCACTTAAATAAATCTTTTTTATACTATGGTAGGGTGAATTTTGTAGCATTCATTGAAATTTAGAAATATGGCTTTAGAAATTGTTTTCCCCACAAATGTTTTGTGATAGAAAAAATTCAAAAATACAAAAACAAAAGTTTTCCCTTGAATAAGACGTGGACAGTATATAAATATCCTTTCCGATTTTCATTTCTCAAATATAGCGCATTTCGATACAAACTTTTTCGCGTTTCTAAAAATTTTAAAAATGAATAAATAAAGTTTGATAGAAAATTGTAGTTTAAATGCCAATACCACATACTAAATTTCATTTTCGTAAATACTCATAATTTTGAGTTATTACGTTAATTTGCCTTTCAAGTAGAAAGAAAAACAGACGGTTGGTACCATTCGACGAATTTGATCTTAGATTTCATTGAAAAGTATAATTCTGATGACAAAACTATATTTGCAAAGCCTTATCCCTTTAGCTCACTATTGTATTAATGCTTAAACAGAGGGGCAGACATAATTCAAAATGAGTCTTTAAAAAATCATAGTTTAAATGCAATTAATGCATTCTAATTTATCGAGTTTTTGAGCTATTATCTTCTCCGGTAGACTTATGAATACAATTTTTACCACAGTATAAACAGAATTCCTCAAGATTTCAGTTTGAAAGTAGACAGAAGGTTTCTCAAGAATGTTATTTCCAAACTCATAAGTCTCAAGAATGATTCTGTCATGATTACTACGATTTCTCTCTGTATACCTTGTATAGGAGAAAATAAAAAAATGAGAAAGAAAGAATGGTAATATTGAAAATATGTGATGTTATATAAACGCCGCTTTACATCGTTTATAGAATTCTAAGCTCCCTTTTTGGAGACTCACTGCGGAATTCCCCTAGGGAGAAAATGTGCGCTGGGAATTAGAAGATGAAGTGTTTTACCCTCTTTACTCCGATCCTCTATAATAAATTGTAACGTTTCCCCTTTTTCCTCGCGTGTTAATTGGCATTCCGGCCATATGTAACATCACCCTTTTTCCCATACATAGTTAAGTGCATACAGACAGTCAGATGTGGATCCTTTTCACTAGTAATCATTGTTTCTGGTCATTTGTTATATCCAGGTAAGGGGACGCTGATGTGTGTCTCGTCGTTTCAAATAGAACCATCATGTCTTCAAAGGAGAAGAACGTCAAAACATTCAGATGCAAAACTTTTTTTCTTTTCTTATGAAGGGACTCCTCAGAAACGATCGATCATCAGCAACCGTTGTTATTAAGTGTTAAATCCAGGTGCAATTCAGCCGAAGTTAGCTGCAAATTGATCATAATTAACATGCGTTCCAAAGGGATCGGCCACAAAGATGGATCCTTAACAGACACTCTCTCAATCGAGTGACGACAGTTGACGAAACATTGCTGAGCAGCTATTGGATGATAGGGAACCCAAGTTCACCAATGAGAAAATCGGAGGCGAATATCTGAAGGAAATAAAATGCAGTCTTTTTGTATTTTTTTGTCACAGGGGGGAACAGTGAGAAGTTTCGAATTGGAATTCGGAGAGACGTCGTTGTTCAGAGACGCTGTTACTGATTTTTTAAGAAGTTCCATGTGATTCGAGTCTCTGTGTTAGGATCCACCCGATAACGATCACTGGATTGCTATAGCGGCCCCTGGAGTAGCCGTTTAGATCTAGAAGTCTGTTAGCATATTTTTTTGGTGACTTATTCCCCCCATTTGATCGAAAAACTATTTCGTGATCGAATTGTTATTTGTTTATAAATGATATTTACCTAGATGAGAACAAATTGTTTTTTGTACGTATATAAGGCTGTAAATAAAAGAATTGTTTTTTTACGCTACTTTCTTATTTGATCGGTCTGGATCAAGATTTTAAACTATCGTCCATGATGGTGAATTCAGTTTTACTGCAAATAATCTGAATTGCAACAGAACAATAATTACTTTTCGGTACTTTGCATTTCGCATAAATCCATTCGACAGAAGATGTAAGAAAAAAGGCAGACAATTCATACAAATTAACGCAGTTTCGGAATGAAATAGACTGAAATGTTAGGAAGCGTCTTATTCTACTTCTTTAAAACAAATATTCGCCGTTGCCATGGCTGATCCTAAGCAAACAACAAACACGATCATTAGGGCAATCCTTCGTGTCTACAGGTATCACCGGTTAATGATTTCTAGCCCATCGCTCGAGACACCCGTCTATGAGACATCGATACCGAGACAAAAAAAAACCATTCAGAAAAGAGAGTGACCGGGACTATGAAACGGTAGATCAATACCGGTGCAGTTTCAAAATTTGGACGATATTTAAAAAATTTAAAAAGCTTTTTTAAAACTAATTTTTTATAGAAAATATGGAAAAAATTGTGTAAAGCCCTACTAAAATAGATGACAATTTGAAATTTTAATAAAATTTATGATTTATATTTTAAGTTACTTTTTTTAAAGTTTTTTTCTTGCTACATTTACTGTTTCTCAATCTAATATATAAAACTCTCGTGTCACGGTGTTTGTGTTCGCACTCTTCCGAAACGGCTCGACCGATTTTTATGAAATATTTTTATGTGTTTTTGGTAGGTATGAGAATAGGTCGTAAAGTAAATTTCATAAAGCTAAGTAATTAGGGTGTCCCTTATCCACGTTCAACGTACGCTGATGAGATCCACGCTTGGTTGAAATCATCGCCACTGTGGCGTAATGTTGAAAAAGTCCAGCTAAAAATAAACACGCGCAGCTAAAAATAAATACCAAATTCTACAAGATCCGTCTACTGACACATTCTCCTACCAATTGTAAGATATCGGCGATTAAAAAGTTGTTGTCTATGCAAATACTGGACGCATAAAATTGCTCACTCATTTCTGCACTGTCGTTGATTCGCAAAATGCTCTCATTGACCGCATATTTCCCGATGTACGCACACAATACATAAATCATGCGTGGCTGGCAGAAAGAGCCATTTTGGTAACAAAAATGTTGACGTCGACGCTTTAAACTTCAAGATACAGCAGTCGTTGCCAGGTGACTTGGTATCATACAAATCGATCGATAATTTGCGATGCTAACGAAACTGTAAATTATCCAACAGAGCTTTTGAACTCACTGGATTTGCCAGGCTACGACTGAAAGTTGGATCTCCGGTTATTTTACTTTGGAATTTGAACCCACTACGGCTGTGCAATGGCACGCGATTGCTCATTAAAAAAATTGACGAAAAACGTTATCGAAGACACCATTTTGAATCGCAAATTCGAGCCGAAAATGTTTTGCTGCCACGAATTACAATGATTCTCACAGACGTGCCAATTGAATTCAAACGCGCTCAATTTCCTATTAGATTGGCATTCGCAGTGACAATCAATAAGTTGCAAAGCCAAACGATGTTTGTTTGCGGCTTAAATTTGGGCACACCGGGTTTTTTACACCAACAGTTATACGTGGCATGTATTCGCGTGGGCAAACCATCGAGCTTATTTGTGTTGGCTAAAGACAGAATGACAAAAAATATCGTATAATCAATTGCTCTTCGAAATGAATACCGATTTTATTTATTTCATTTTTATACTTTAGGATAAAAATATATTACCTTTTTCATTTTGCGTTTAACTTTGAAGAAATCAAACAATGTATATGTTCGTTACGTTAATAAAATACATTGCATTGAGAAAATGAATAGTTAGTGTTTTTTTTATCGTCGATCATCGTCTAGAGCACTCCATTCCTCTTTCTGTCATAGATCCCATCCATATACACTTACAATATATTCGTTATTTTTTAATTAACAACCAAAATATTCACTAGAAATAATTTATGGCGGAACAACGTTTGCCGGGTCAGCCAGTTTCTTTATAACATTGTTTGGAGCGATTTCACGATTTTGCTTTGATCTCCGAGTTTTAAATAAAAAACAATAATTGTTACTTTTCTGCATTTAAGTTTTAAAAAAATTTGGGGGGGGGGATTTTTTGTTTGCTTATTCACTTTTTAGTTTCTAATATATTACATAATTGAATATTTTAAATATCACGGACCTTCGCAGATAATTTCTTCTCTATAATTTTCTCTCATGAGCAGAATGTGAAATAGACAAACTACTAAATAAAATATTACTAAAATATTCAAATAATTAATAATTAAGAAAAATAAACAGCTCAATCGGAAACAAACAGCTGTCCTAAATTTCTGATCTCTCATTTTAGAAATGGAGTGAAAAAAAACAACACTTCAGAACTTTCTCGTCACAATAATCATGAAACAAATCCAAGCGGATCCAATCAAACCACTTTTAGCATTTTAGGACTATTTAATGCGGTTAAATAAACATCGCCATTGCATTTTTGTAACTTTTGTTTTATCTTCGTGTTTTCGAAACTTGAATAACTCGCAATAGAGAATATTGTTTTATTTTGGTTATGTCTAAACATTTTCAAACAGAGATGTTATAAAAATGAAAATGACCTGTAAAAAAAAAGAGAAAAAAAATCCCAGTTTCACCTGCAAAAGAATATGCAGAGTTAAAGGCATACCTTCATCATGTTATTAAGAGCTTAGCTATGAGAGTAATTTCTCCATAACACTACAATAAACCTACACGATTGAAGAATTCGAAGCACAGTAAATGACAATCATAGTAAATTTGTTTAAATACTTCTGCTTAATACAATTTTTTCTGACCTGTTTTCTATTCTTTTTTCTTTATTTCTCTGTAATTTATATTTCATGACTGTTATAGAACTTCTTGACCTGTTTTTCTGAAATTCAAAATCCGCCAGAGATCTTTTTATGGCAAAATAAAATTAAATAAATAAATAAATAATTGAATTTCATCGATAAAATAATAATTAATATATAGAAATATTAAATATACTATATTAATATATTAATATAGTAACTAAATATACTGTTTTAATATACTGTATAATATTAAATATATATTAATACTAAGTATACTGAAAATACTCTGTATTTTCAATGAGAACTCACTGATGCTGTGAATATCACGTTACGGATTAACTGAAAAATCGATTATAAAATTTAATCATTATAAACATTAAACAAAATAATTTAAAATTAATGTGTGTGTTAAAATCGTTTACCTACGTTCTATTAGTACTGTGCACTTATCAATTTCGATAAAGAAAAAAAAAAGTTTCGAACATTTTCCGACGGATGAAAATGGCACGGTTCCCAATAATGAAATAATTTATATATAGAAATTCTTCCAAATCATTTCGTAAGATTATCTTCAGGTTCCAAAATTATCCCATCAGTAGCACCGATAAATTTATAATGATAACTAGAGTAGACCTCCTGTCTCTTCTGGTTTCAATTAGAGATGCGATGAATCAATGTTAACAAAATTACCTCAACTCGAACAGCAGTGAGCCCAATTTATGATAGTATATCTATGAAATAAATTAATAGAGCCAAGTATCGGATATTTATGGCCAATGAGTGCTCGTTCAGCGAAGTGACATCCCCATCTGGATTTCATAGGGTTCAAAATAATTGACATGTATCAAAATGTATGATAGCACATTCCAAGACACAAGCAAAAATTTCGACATAGTTGAATTTGCAGTAATGAAACTAAACACAATCTTTTCCATAAATATATGCTATAATGGAGAATGGACCATTTGATATTCGTATTTTATTTTCTCGTATACGAATAACAAAATTGCTCACAAACTGGAATCAGATATTTATGGATCTCAACATTTTAAGCAGAATCTTAAAATGTTGCCATAAAACATATTTTTGAAATTGTGTCAGTTTGTGAGAATGGCAACTCAAAAATGCTTCGAGCAAGAATGATTCAATTTCGCAAATATTGTATGACCATAATCGTAAAACTGAATCAAATTCTGAGCATAGGCCTACAGCAGCAGCTCATGCTAAATCGCCATGGGAGTACTGAAACTTAAATTTCTATGAAAGGTTCTGCTTCATTTAAATTTAACCCTTTTAATTAATTTTGAATATTTAATAATTAATTGCTAACTAAAATCTAATTAGAATTTTTTTCTTTATGAGACTCAACAAAATCTTTTATTCCAAAATATTATTTATCTTTATAATCCAAATTATCAAAAAATATTTTGAACTTAATCTCCGATTCTAATTTTATTTCGTTTGAAAAGATCAGCAACTTTTCCCCCATTCTTATGACTATCAAATCAAATGTGATTAAAGTGGCATTTTTCTGTCCCAATTACTTCTCCCAAGAAAGAAAATTGTGAATTCACAAAAATGTGAGGTCCAGTTTAGAACTCTAGAGATTGATCATGATCTGACTGTAATCGTTCCCGCAGTTCACAATGCTATATGAAAGCCTATAATTATGTTGAAGTATTCTCTGCACAGTCATTTTTAGAATAATGAGTTCTCAATTCGTTTTCTCAATAATGAGTTTTTCGAATAACTTAAAGTTTTTCTCCCCAGCTTCTCTGCATGTTTCAAGTGATTCATTTCATAATCTGAAAAAATTAGGCATGCTGCAGTTCCGCACTACCGAAGCATGAGCTGTTTCAAGAGAAGTGCGAAGAAGCGTGCTCTGCAGAATATATCTTTTTGCTCTAAGCTTTGATATTTACATTGAGAAGCTGACACTGCGATCTCATACATATATTCTAAAAGACAATGTTTCATAAAGATGTTCAGTTATGAATGTTTATTCTTAAGCTTAACAAATATGAAAAAAGAATAATATCAGAGCAACTTACCCGAATTGAAAAGCAAAGGGAAACACAATCCTTACAAAGCAAAGCTATTTGCCAAGATACGGATAGGAAAATATTTTGAAAATAATCTGCCAAAGGCTAGAAATGCAACAAAAAGCGGGAAACCTGAACCCAAAAATAAATATTTGAAACAGGGCATTTTCTCATCGCCTCATATTTTCGACATTTCTGCCAACGAGAAAAGATAAACACCTATCTCCGCTCAAAATTTTGACTAGCAGTCACCGAGCGAATGAAACGATGCTGGGAAGAAAATGGCTGTTTTTCAATTTTCACTTCACGTAGCTTAGAAAGTTTATCGAAAATCTTCTTTCCCTTCAAAACCAATGAAAATTCAAACATATTGATATTGTAATAAAGGCTTAAGAATATAATTTTAGAGATATTTTAAAACAGTCTGCATAACATATTAGTCTATAACTGAACAATCTTATTTTAAAGTTGTCTACGGACGGAAATATTGTTTAGAAAGTTATAAAATTTCATGCAAATTGAGTTAATGCATTCCTGCTGGAGAGAATTAAAAAATGAGTTCAAAATTTGGACTCTAGATGACGTTTCTTTAATGAATGACATATTTGCGATAATTCACAAATTTTATTATAACAAAAGATGTTCGAAATGACGGCTAACATTTTCAGCTACCATCTGAAATCGTTAGATAGCATGTTTCGCAGTTGACCGAAACGTGTTTCGGATAGTCTATGAATTTGTCATGAAATATTAGGCATGCAACTTTGCTTCCACCACTTTTTTCCAAACTTAGAGGCCGTATTTTAAAAAAGTGATTGCATGTTCATGATTCAAGGTGCTTTCCGTCGTTAGCTACTGCTTTTTATTTGGAAATTGTCGGATATTATGTCGGAAAAAAGATGCGTCTTGTGAGGCCATCCGAGAACTGATCCATGTGTGGATTTCTTCATAAGAGCGGAATAACTGATCAGCTAAATCGTGTGTCAACGATCGAAACAAATAATAGTAGAAAGGAGCAACGGCTGTTGAATACAGCGGGTGATGTAAGAATATCATCTTTGCGTTTCCACCTATGTCCAGATAGGTCTTGAGATATGTGATAGAGCATTATCATGCCGGAGGATTACTTTGTCGCATCTCGTAATACTGTCGCCATTTCTTTCTTCAATGTTAGAGTCAAATTGAGTCCTATACTAATCCCTCGTGATGGTTACATTTTGTTTCAGCACCTCATAACACATCGCAGCGAGCTAATCGCACCAAATGTGGAGCATAGCCGTGGCACTCTCAACGTTCATCTTGAAGTGTTGAAACTGCTCTTCGTGTATTCTTTTATTAAGGGCAGACTCAAATATTTGAGAGTATTCGATAGGCCTCAGCAGTAGTTTTCTTGACAAAGAAATAGAAAATCAAAAATTCTCGCAAATGACGAGAATTTGGCTGAGAAACAGACATCTGAGACAGAGAATTGATTTGTGATGACAATACAAATTCAATAATATGATGCTGTCGTTACGTTGCCACATATCCAAGCTTACTGCGTGATGAACAAAACTTACACTTGCAGTTATCTATTGAAAAACGGAGGGAGCAAAGTTGGAAACTTAATACTATCTGTAAATTTAGGTAACGTTATAGGATTAACACAATTTACCAGATGTTTTGAGTATCATTAAAACCCAAAGTCCAATGGACTTAGCTCTAGCGATCGAGAATTTCACATATCCAGAAAGTAGCGGTTGATGACACGCTCTTCTATGAAGGGATTTTTTGAAGATTTTAATAAAAAGGCTGAAGTGTGGATGGTTTTATATTGCATGAAAATTGCGCTTGAAAGCCACTACCGCGCGTTCAGATCTAAAACAATTTTATTTAGTAACAACGAAGCTTAGCGCTGCCTGGGGAACGAGCATGTTACCGGACCTGTACAACTTCATTCATAGAAGAAATAAGAGCCGATAATAAATGATGCAGTAAACCCATACCAAACCGTTATTTTTGGTCACTGCAACAATGACGGTAAAATTAAACGAAGATTATCGGGTTCTGTAAATACGGAAGTTGTGAATATCCACCGAACCGTCCAAATGAAGTGCTTTGTCTAGCTTAAAGATGTTCCAAAGCTGTTCTGTATTAGCCTCAAAGCGAGACATTAAAGACATTCCGCCGTTCAAATATTTTGTTTTGCTCTTGTTAATTTTCAAACTGTTTATATATATATATTTATACATACATTTCAGTTGACAGCAGTCAGTTCAAGTCATTTGACGGAAGTGGCCATCGAAGGTGATGGTTTTTTAAATGTTTTAATTAAAGTTTTTAATTCACTTTACGTAATTTAAGGCGTAGAAGTTGTTGTGTTGGTTTGACCTGCATATAAAATGGCGGGAAATTCTAAATAAAGAATCAGTTGTAAATGTATGATTCCATTTGCCCTAGGTGGCGAAATTTTGAACTGAATTTTTTCATTCGCTCAAATTTTTATCCATTTATTATATCTTACTGAAAATTTAATAATATTCTATAGACAACTTTAAAATGGGGTCGTTTAGTTATGAACACCCTGAGCTATCATGCAAAAGCTTTTACATGAAAAATTTGAGCTAAATACTCTTTTCAATTTTTTGCTTAAGTTGTATTAATTTTTTGCAAACGAACAGTTGATTTTATTAAAATTTGATTCATATCTGTCAAAGAGTCTTCAATAACTTAAAAATACTTGCAGTTAGGTATATGATTTTTTTCCCTATGATGTTTCTCAATCTCGTTAGGGATGCACTCTATATATGAGAATGAGAAGTTTCCAATGTGTTGGTGGGTTCTCTCCACTCTGAAACGATGTGGAGTTGGCCAAACCCTGCTGAAACAGTGACGTGAGTATTTTTTCGATAGGGATTGTGTATTAAGAATCAATCATAGTTCCTGTTAATGCCGTGTCGGCGTCCGAATCTTTCACCTTTTTCATGTACCTTAGGGTAGGGCGGGAGAAGTTAATTTGTGGTTTTGATACTTTTTAAAAATTAATTCATCGAATGGATTGCTTCGATTGCTATCAATCTATTCCTTTCTATATGAACTTGATATTTAAAAAAATAAGCAATTAGTCTGGGATAGAAAGTTTGGTACGTTTGCTTGACGTTTTAATTTTAAGTATAACCACCATCATGCAATAGACCAAGTAGAAATTTAAATATAAACTAAATTTTCTCCATTGTATTCTGAAATTTAACAACAACGAAAAACGAAGTGCACCGTTATGCCGATGCACGAGAAAGTAGGAGGAAGAACACTTCAAAATCTCTCGAGTTAATGAAATTCGTAGACCTAATTAATAAATAATAGAACTTATTGAAAGGAAGGAATCGCAGTAGAAGCAAATTGAACAGATCGAAAGGGAAAGCAGACAAAAACAGGGAATAGTATCATATAAATAACGTTGTTCGAATGTCAAATGTCAATTATATAAGAAGAATGCTTTCCCTTCAAGCGCACACAATAAGATGTATTTTCGATGTAGCCCAGCAGTACAGTCATGAGAGTCGGGTGTATTTTGTGCTTCTTCCTTTTGATCCAAAATATAACACAAACTTGCATTTATAATACCAAGAAACTATATTCCAATTTTCATTTGCTATCTTGTTCCGATTTAGAACTAATGTATGAATAAACGTAATAACAGAAAGAACCAAATTTTGATAATAAATCTATGGGCCAAATTTCACCAATCCATATTCTCGAGTTTCTTAAATATGTTACTCATAAACACATGAGTGCACAGAATTTGTTCAAAATTTGATATAAATTCAGATTTATGATAGCACGTATTTCATCCTTCTGTCGCGTTCTGTAGGTAAACATTATTCCAAAAATAGTTTCTTAGAACTCACAGAGATCCGAAACGTGGAGAGTTCTCGAAAAAAGGATGACCGAGTCCTTTGGCATTCAGGCGATTTGTATCTATCCGTGCTAAGCGTAAGAGAAGATTAAAAATGTTTGTGCGCATATTCTTTCTTTACATGTTTAAGTTTTATTCTTGCATACTACTGTTCTTTCATTTCCCTTTGGCCCATTACTAATGTACCGAATAATAAATATTCTCTCTTTTTTTTTTCTCCGTCGCAGTCCAATGATCACGTTTCTTCTGGCGAAGAATCCATCAGGAAATATCATGAGACGAACAGCGGGGAGGGAAACTATTACCCCGCTGTCAATGGATTGCGAAGGAAAAAGTGTCAGACAGACAGGAAAGAAAATTGTTCCGCATGCTGAACAAAATAAAATATGTTAACACATTGCGGGCGGGTCACGAGATTTCTCGTTTTTAGTGGGCCTAACATTGTACCAGGGTCACCAGATTTATCGTTTCATGTTTTTTAAATCAATCTACGCATAACCAACCAGAAGCAAATATTTAAAAAGGACAGCAAAGAAATCTGCAAGACATAAGTCAGGACAGCCCGTTTTGGGGCAAACTTGTTCGTTCTAAAATAATCATAACTTTGTTATGTATGAAGCTATAACAGACGGGACAAGCAGCACGAGAGAACTCGTGATGTTCCGTTACAGATGGGGCGCGAAACACGAGAAATGATCCTTAATGTCTTAAAACAAGAAACTGCTGCATATCGTGCCGAAAACCATTACACCAGAGAATATGCTTTAACAAATAACACACTCTAAAGCATTATTCAAGTCTGTGAAATAAATAATAGTTAAAAAAATCTTAATAAGTAAAAAATCTTATATAATAAATAGATGTATAAAATATCTAGTAATATTTAAGAATACTTTATGTAAATATAATACCAAATGCAAATTAAAAATGTGCATATATGCCTTCAATTGCTTGCCAAGCATGCTTCTAGAGCGTTCAAAAATGAGCGGGTCTTGGAAGTGTGTTGAGCACGCAGGGTTCTTACATAATGTGTTCACTTATGATCTTTAATTACTTAATTTTAGTAGAAAATATAAAATATGATTAAAAAATAAACAAAGCGATGTTTGAATACTTATCCATCTTTTTAACAGCTTTGATATAATCCTTTTCCATGCATTGTGGTACTTAATTTTTACACTACTCCATAAGAATTTTGCAGAGGTAGAAGCAATGTTTCTGTTCATTTTTGGCAGTCGCTACATACATCGCAGCACTGATAAAACGAATGGGAAATAAAATTAAAAAGTAACTAGAGTAACTGGTGATCTAAAATGGAGATTTCGTAATTTGGTCAAAACTTCAAACACTGAACTGAATCAGCAATTTAAACCAGCAAGGATGGTATTCTCCAAATTTTTCTCGCATACACTCTAATAAAGGAGAGTTTGAGTTTTAGATGTGTTTCTCTCCACCCGATTGAAACTAAAATCTGTTGACACACTTTTACTCCTGTTATACTTTCCCAAACAACAAGAAGCGTTTCTTTGAAATCAGGAATATCATTTTATTCTTGATTATTTGTTACGAGCTACCAAAAGGACCGAGAGTTAATGAGTGTAAGTATGAATTGTATTAAGGGGACAGTGAACTCTATCAGACACTTTTAGGAATTATTAAGTTAAACTTATGAAATTTCTTATGCATATGTATTAAAACATAAATGCGTCAAATTTCTTAAAAGATATTTTAAAACGAAATATATTATTTTCAAAAATTTAAAAATATATATAATTTTTAAAAATTTCAAAATATTCTAGGCGACATAATTTTTAATTTTTTCTATTATTTTTTTTCTAATTACCCAATTTGAATTCATTTAGAACAAAACTACGTATGATTTTGCAATTCCAATTAAATGCTAATTTTTTAGAAATATTTTTATGCACACTCACTAAATTTTCATAGGAATTTTATGTTTTTCTGAACTATACTGACTTTTAACTAGCTAAAAAAACTCGAAGCATAAAAGGCATACCTTATTTTCTTTTAATATTTGGCCTAAATCTTCATTATCGATTTCATTTCAATTCTTCAAAAGTTAAGACACGTGGAACATTTTAAAGCTATTAAATCCAATTGCAATATTATTTTGAGGAAAGTCTTTAAGATGCACTTTTTTCCCCTCTTAACCTTTCAAATATTTATTTTATTGAGCAATAAATTTTATAACACTATTTTAATTAAATATAAACATATATTTTGGTAATGAAACGATAGAAATAAAATTGCGCATTTTCGTCCATTTTTGCTTATTTCAGAGTTCACTGTCCCCTTAATATAGAAATAGACTTGAGGGATTTCTTTTAATAGCGAAGCTAATTTATTGATTAATTGCTATTAATTGTCACATTAGGCGGAATCGGTTTTTGTTACCTGTTATTTTAAAATACAAAATTGTAAAATGAAGTGTAAGTTGAACGAGTGGATTAATGGTTGCATTTGAACCGAAGCATAAGTGATGTCGATTGTTAAGCTGAGTTACATCCACCAAAAAAAGTATTGAAACAGGGAGAGTGAAATATATGAAGTAAGAGTATTTGTTTTATTTGTATGCAGAAAGAATAAAATTAATTAGCAAGTTTAATTAATTATAAAGTTTAATTAAAAATCTTTAAATTTTAAAACCTAATGTCTGAATTTGAAGTAATTAACTATTAGTGGTCATTTTTAAATGGTATTTAATTGAAAATTCAGTTAAAGGAACATTAATACATATAACATTTAATACTATAATGATGTGCATTTCTTTTTACTTATTTGAATACATATATGATCGACTCCAATTATATAAATGGGCGATGTACTGCGGCCGCGGTGACCGGTAATGAGTTTTCGGCTTACACCGGAGGGCTTAAGGTTCGAAACTTCACCGAAGAACCCGCCATGCAAGTGGGTCTGTGGTGCACGTTAAGCCCAACTGGCTCTAAAGTCCTGTGGTGCGGAAATTTAGAGAGGGAAGGTAGTAACTCATGTGTCGTTTTCACTACCTGATCGAGGTTCAAAATTACGAATTCCATCCCAGAACCCTAGTGTCGCTTTAAAGTTGGAAAATAATGTAACTAAATTTAAACTTAGTATTATTATGTAATGCATTTCAATTGTTATGGTTAAATATTTGATGGTCTATGATTTTAATTCTTTTTTTAATATTAAATTTTACTAAAATCTATATAAATGTACTGAATTTATAGAATAGGCTCTCCATTCCCTTCACTGGGATCAAAGTACTTGGATTGAGATTAATGATACCTGATATAGGTTTTTTTTCGACTTGGACACAAATCATTAGATTTTAAAGATTTTTTTCACTTTGTGATGTTTCAAGAATCTTAATTTTCTATGTTGTCACATGAAACTTCAATAACAGAACATCTTCTTCCTAAAGTTCAGACCCACATTTGACTGATACTGCCAATTCTGACCTAATTGTGGCAAATGTCATGATTTTTCTAAAAAAAAAAGTTATGCTGGAGTGGTATGTGTTTATAGATTATCAAACCAAACTATAAAATAAGTTTTTGCTGAAATCTAGTTGTGCAGTAAACTCAGAGATATTCAAAGGATGATATGCAAGAAGCTTAAACTCGCTCCGTTAAAATCTCCGTTGAGGAGAAAGACAATTTTTAAATGTATTTCATGAATGTTTTGTCACCGATTTATATTTCAATATAATTCATAGCATTAAAAACCCTCTAAAGCCTTTGAACTAAACCTTTTCTCTCTATTAAATTGTTTAAACTCCTCACAAAAAAGTTTTCCAAATTTATGAATTTTAATTTCTAAAATTTATTTCTTCTTCATAATTTAGAAAAGAAAGAAGAACAATGCTCGCTAACTCACAAAACTCAAAAAATACACTCGAAAAATATATAGTTGAAAGTTGAACACAACATAAAGACTTTATTAAAAAATTCATTTGTTAGTGGGTTTGGAGCCTTTTTTAAAAGTTCAATATTTTTTTTGGAGAGGCCTCATATTCTTTACTACTCATACTCCAAAGACGGAAAATTCATTGGTTCGACTAAAACCTTATTGAAATGTTAAACACAGACTAATTTCTTATCGTCATTTTTACAAACAGCAGCTGGAATTTTGGTTAGAATATTTTTAAAATACCACTCGAAAAATCAATCTTCCGACTCTCCTTAGTTACTTTTCAGCCCACACTTCATTTAGAAGACTTTTCATCAACTCTTTTTTTTTTTCCTGTTCACTTCAGTGGGCGACATCACTCGCGTTACTATTCCTCTGTCTGCAGGTAATTCGTAGGTAATTCGCAGTCTAGTTCGGACATTTCACGTAGCAGTATTCGATATCTCAAGGTGACTGATTCGAAAGTTTCCAAAGGAAACTTGATTTAGTTTCCAACTTTGTAGGAAATTAGAACATTGTAAAGAAAATTATATCACAATGATGTTTTATTTCTTATTTACACCAAATTAT
>JAPMOR010017427.1:42847-65028 GCA_026543865.1 Argiope aurantia
TATATAAACGATTTTCGTTTTATCTTAACCGTGCTTCTGCTTTCATGTATGTTAAATTTGCTAAAAATAGTAGCTTCTGATGCAATTAAATCTAATATGAAATTATTAAAAGTATCTTTTTTTCAGCACTTGCTTGAATTTCCCCTCTTTTCTAATCAGAAAAAAAAAAAACCCAATGGGAATGGTTCCTCCAAAGCATTCCCGCATGCTCTTTAATGAACGTCTTATACCTACCCCTAGCAAAAAATTCTAGACCTAGCAGAAAATTCTAAGAAAGAGAACGTTTTACATGGCTTTGGTGTACCATAGACAGGAAGTATTAACCTTTCGTGAAAAGTCAGCATTTTTACGAAATCTGTCGCATGTTAGCAAGTATTTCGGAGATTAACTGCTGGCATCCGATTAATAGTAACCGAAAATCAAATTTGTGTTTTAGATACCTTTTTTACTAACGATTGAAACCGAATTAGGGCACACTGTTGCACAAACAGTCACAAAATCCCATATTAAATTTGATATATTTAAGCCACTGCGTCTTTAAACTATCGCGTTCACATGTTTCTGCAAGTACAAACAGACAAACGTCAATCCCTGGTTAGATTTGGCTCATCATTTGACAGGCGTCTACACTATAGATGTTAAATCTATGTACCGAATTGTATCCATCGATCCCTCTTATATTTCAGGGACTGCGTTAACTTATATCCGATGAACTAGACTTCCTCTGATTGGAGTTTGATAAACAGTTGGTAGAAATCTACACATGTAGAGTAAAGGTAGTATATCAAATTTCTTCCACCCGTCTGATCCAGAGAGACATGATTCCAAAAATATGTTTTTCGAACTCAGGGAGGTCTGCAATATGGAGATTCTTCAAAATCACAAAATTGAATGTTTTGACGTTTACAATTCTTTTTCTATATTTCGCATACGAAAAGGGAAATTTGGCCCGATTCTCATGATAATGAGAGGGTGCCGAGTGCAAAAACTACGCCAAAACAACAACAAAAAATCACAGGAAGGATATCCCCGTTGGTTAATATTATTGTTCCGGAAACATTTTATAAGCGGTTTTTTTTTTTTCCAAAACGCCATATTATTTTGATGAGTGATTGATTTTTGATATTTCACTGCCAAATTATATCATTTAATAATATGTGGAAACTTCCTTATGAATCATTAGGGGTAAAACCAACCGAAAATTTCAAAACTTGGAACTTAAAAAAAAAAGTAAGTGAAAGTAACATGAAACAGCAATGATATGGAAATGAAAGCTTTATTCAAAATGCCGTTTCTAATGCGGTTCATTTATCTTCCAGAAAACCGAAAGTTCCCCTTTCAGACAGACCATGATTCATTTTTGAAGCATTACGGTGGGGGATTTATTTTCTATGATGAAACTACTGCATCTGAAAATGCCTTTTCAAAATTCCGAAATAAATGCCAACAATTCTAATTCGTTTGCATATAAAAAGGGAAGAGCGCACCCTTCATATTGCGTGATGATTAAAAATGCTGAGACATGCACATCTAGTGCTTTAAAGAGGTTGATTTGAAGGCTGGACTTTTTTTTACCTGAGAATCGAAGAAAAATTAGAGTACGGAATAGGAAGATAAGAAAGTACGATCATTTGATGCGCAATGACTTTAACTGGTTTCTTGTTTTCTTCGATTCATGTGTTTGTGTCTACACTTTCAATATTTTGTCAAATTTCTGTTCAGATTAATAGTTCGCTTTTCCGATCCTCATGATTTAAATTGAAAGATTATAATTATTGCTTCATTTTTATTTTCATCAAATGTGTAACATTATGATCCTTACCGATCAAATACGAGAGTAGCTTAACACAACAATTCTTTTATATACATCCTTATATATGTACTAAAAAACAACTTGTTCTGTTCTAGGTTAATCCTGTTTGAAAAATCACTTAACAGTTGAAGAATTAATCATGAAATATTGGGTTGTTCGGAAAGTAATTTCGGTTTTTTTTTTGTGGAAATGAAAGACAGTTTTCGTATAATAAACAAATACTTCATTAAATTATATATTGGCCGTTCTGGTCCAACACCTTTTGCCATCTTTCTGGTAGTAGCATAATTCCACGCTCATAAAATTTTTGGTCTTTGCTGCCAAAAAACTGATCGAGGTGGGTTTTGACCTCCTCATTTGAGGTGAAGGTTTTACCGTCTAAAAAATTTAGCGAACCAGTTCTGGCACTGGCGTACTGTCAACACACCTTCTCCATACACATCGGTCCATTTCTTTCTGGCTTGAACAGCATTTTTACCCTTTCTGTAGTAAAACAGTAAGATATGTCGAAAATGCTGCTTATCGCTCTCCATATTTAAAAGGGCACCAACCAAAAACTACTGCGTAGAATTAATTGGAATTTTTCACACACAAGCCTTGCTATATGAGCTCTCAAAGCATATAAAAATTATACGGCTTAAATGTGAAGTTGGGTGCAAAAAATACAATTAAATCCTCTGTCGGGATAAAACGAAATTATTTTCCGAACAACCCACTAGTTCCCCGATCAAATCGAAGAATAAGTAACAACAACAATAAAAAAACGCTAACAGGCTGTTGGCTCAAACGTCTACTCTAGAGTCGCTTCAGTTGGATCCTAACACAGAAACCCGAATCAAACTGTTTTTTTTTTAAAATCAGGAATAACTTCTTCGAACACCGACGTCTCTCTGAAATCCGATTCGACGCCTCTCACTGCTCTCCTCTCTGTCCTCAAAACAAACAAAAATACCTCATTTTATTTCTGTGAGATCTCCGTCACCGATTTCCTCAACGGTGAACAGGAGTTCCTTATCACCCAATAGCTGCTCAGCAATACTTCCTAGATGGTCTCCAGTCGATCGTGGGAATGTCTGTGAAGGCTTCATTTTTGAATCTGACATCACCCGAACACATGTTATAATCAATTCACAGCTAACTCCGGCTTAAGTTCACCTGAATTCGACACTTAATGGCAACGGTTGATGGTGATTGATCGTTTCTAGAAGATTTGAAGGTTCTCTTCATAAGGAAAAAAAGTTTAACATCCGGATGTCTTGACGTTCTTCCTAGAAGACGCGATGGATCTATTTGAAACGACGAGACACACATCTGTGGCCCTTCACCTGCATACAACAAATGAACATACACAATGGCTTTACTGGTGAAAAGGATCCACAACTGGTGGTCCGCATGCACTGAACTATATGTGGGAAAATGGGTGACGCTACAGCTGGTCGGAATGCCAACTACCATGTGAGGAAAAAGGGGAAACGCCACATATGAATCCATAATTTCATGTAATACACGTCGGAATAATTATCCAATTCCATTGCATCACCCCAATCAATTCTCTGAATGTATTTATGGTTTGCCAGAAAAGAAACATGCGTGGCTTAATTAAGGTGAAGCTGGCAGTGCAAATGCCCGGGGCGTCATTATCGGGGAGAGTAAAATTGAAGAAAAAATAGTTGCAACTAATAGAAAAGTACTTTATTTATTTATTTAACAATCTTTATTTTCTATCCATTCCAGATTTAAAAAAATAAAAATAAAGGACTTTTTACACTGATTTTTAATACTTCGATTAATTTAGAAATTTTCCTTAAGTAAATATAAATAATCATTTTAGGATCCTTGCTCACATTTCCCGGTTGGTATTGACAGACAATCGCCAAAGAAAAACATTTATCAAAGATAGATATCGCCGTAATATACATGAATCAAGAGAGTAGCATTTCATGAAAATTATACGTTCTAAACTCCTTATTTGGAATATGAGGAGAGGGGTGTATCAAATTACCATCAGATTTTATATAAATATATCCATTAGAGCATATTTCTATTCACCAAAAGAAATTGTTCTAAATTTCTTCTAACTATACTGAATAAAAAGAATTGGGACTAAATTTCTTTAAAAATGAAAATTCTACTAGCAGATTCGGGAAACAATGAAAATTTTACTGGATGAAAGATGGCCTGAATAAAATGGCAAATTATTAATCAGATACTGGGTAAAATAACAAATTATTAATAAGATACTTTGTCTAGACAAAATGACAAATTATTTATCAGATACTTTGCCTGGATAAAATGGCAAATTATTAATTATTAATCAGATACTTTGCCTGGACAAAATGGCAAATTATTAATCAGAGACTACTTTGAATATGATTGAGTTTATTTCGTTGTAAATTCGAATAGCAGATAAAAAAAAATGACTTTTTTTTTTTGTTGTTATCTTTCTTCTAGAAAAAACTTAACGTGATGTTCTGCCTTTGTTGGTGATACTATCCCCTTATTCTAACTAGTCCTATTTCAAAAATTTTCGTAATAAAATTTATTAATGCACCGCTTAATTACTGCTCACTATTTCACAATGAATGTTTAATCAAACAAATTCTACAGTTACATAAATTCAGTGAAATTAAAAAACAGAAATAAAATATTTCATAAATATTCGAAATATTTTCATATTTTGATCTGAATTAAAATCTTACTTTTTTTTAAAGATAGCATTTCGATCTCGTTGTTTTTATCTAATATCGGAATAATGTTTTAGAAATTTTATTAAATTAATTTAATCTTTATAAATTTATTTATTATTCAACATAAAAGTAAGTTATATAATCTTTATTCTATCTTAAATTTTTATATTTTCAAAGATTGTTATATTGATTGCTGCATTATTTAAAAAATTTTTTTTTGTAATTCCTTCTATGAAAAATAAAAGAATCTAAATTTTTAAAGTATAATTCTCTTTTATTACAATGCATCGCTGAGGCTTCTGAAAAATATTATCTCAGTTAAATCTGAGGTTCTATTTTAAAGACAGTATATAGTTGATGTATACAGTTGAAATTTTATATTATCAGCTGCTGAATCTAATTTGATAAAAAAAATAATTCTTTCAAAAGTATGTTTTTGAACTGGATTCCTACATTTTTAGGTTCCATATATTTCCGCTTTTAAAATTATAATCAAAGATTTATCTTTTGTACTTTATTAAAAAGATTTTCTAAAAGTAGTTTAATTTCTGGCATTAAATTGATATTTGTCAATTTGTAAATATCTTGGAAAAATGCTGTATGGCACTAAAATTTTTATGAGAATGAACGGCGGATTTGTAAAGCACAAAAGAAAAACTAATCGCCTTTATTTACTCACTATTCAGTAATCACCTTTTCTAGAAACGGTTCCAAGTAAACCGTTGATATTGTAAATTAAACATTAATTTACAATACTTAATATTTATGAAACATATTAATTTCATACTGTCAGACGATTATTCAATTAGTTTCTGAACTATTTAATATTTGCTGTGTTGAAATTAATAATTTCTTTTCCAAAAGGAAAATACTATCATCACCACCAATAAAAAAACTGCTTATTACTTTTGGGTGTAAATGTATATTAATTTTGATGATGTATAAACAAAATAAAAATGAATGTTTTACAGTAATGCTTTTAATGATTTAAGCTCTCTTATTCAATTTTTAAAACTTTCTTTCTAAAAATATATATATAATTTAACTAAGATTACTTATAATCTTGATTAAGCATGCAATCGATTTAAATTTCCATTACCTTAACTAATGAAGTTATTGTTTACCAGATATTTATTGCTAAGTATAAGTTATTGGGGGGTTTTTTTGAACAAGAGCTATTATATTTAAAATAATTTATCAAACAAAACTGTACAATTATGTCAAAATAACAATCTAATATTACAAATATGTAAAAAGCAATGAAAATTTTTAATTAAAATTGAACGAGGCTAATATAAGAAAATAAAATAGTTTATAAAATTTTATGATAATCCTTATACATATCACAGAAATGCAAAACATATATCAGAATTCATGCACACATTAATTGTTGCCAGGAAAGATAATATTCTACGCATGAACAAAGTTACCATCTTATAAAATGCATATAAAATTAGGAAAAGGTATAGGAAAATATCCCCCCCCCCAAAAAAAAATGAAGCGTACTAAATATATTTCTGAAATGTACATTATCCTATTATCATAATAAGAAGAACAGTAAAAGGTTCGCTACAACCATAAATTGTATAATACCTAAAAGAGTTCATCATTGGCAAATAAAGAAATCTGATATATATAATTATTTTTCAACGATAAATCGCAGACGATTCTAATGATTATTTCAATAATTGCATTTATTAAGTGAATAGAAATTACAGATTAATTTTTATCGCATACATAAAATTATAAATAATCACAAATGCATTCTTATAATAGAAAGAATTATCGAAAATAATCTCCTAAATAATTCATGTTCACTTAAATAATACAATCACATAATAATTCCATCACATAATAGATCTAAAGTTGAAGCAAAAATTAATATATACAGATTATACAGAAAAAGAAAAGAAAGTCTAATACTGGCAAACTATAATATCATTAACTGTTTAAAAGTAAACCAATGTTATTGATTAAAGAAGTTATTAGAAATAGAATGATCTTTTTCAACAAAAGAAAAGCAATTAAAAAATTTGATGAAGCAATGAAACAAGTTCAACTGAAATTGTAACAAGAAAAACTATTTTTGCAATTTATATTTCAAAATATTTTTAGATCAAATGAATTTACTAAAGACATCTAATTAGACAATCAAGAGGCTTTAATTGGCTGATACCTCATATCAATTCAAAAATATTTTATACATAATTACACAGGATAAATTTGTATTCCATTCTTACGAAATAAAATATAGGCGGAGGAGATTATATGGGGTAGTTAAAAAAATACAGGGGGCGGCACTGTTTTGGTATTTGCTCTGAGAGCCGTTTCACATAGGTTCGCCTCTGGTGACTGCTGTAACGTTTCCCCGGTTCCCTGACAAGGTAATTGGCATTCCAGCCAGATGTAAAGCCACCCGTTTTCCCACACGCCAGATGTGTATCCTTTCACTAATAGAGTCATTGTGTCTGGTCATTTGTTGTACCCCGGCGAAGAGCTACAGATGGGTATCTCGATGTTTCAAATAGATCCATCGCGTCTTCAAGGGAGAAGAACGTCAAGGCATCCAGTCAAGACATTTCCCTTATGAAGAGACTCTTTAAATCCTCAAGAAACGATCAATCACCATCAACATTTGTCATTAAGTGTCGAATTCAGGTGAACTTAAGCCGGTGTTAGCTGTGAATTGATTATAAATAACATGTGTTCGGAAGGGGTCAGGTACAACAATGGATCATGAACAGACATTCCTACGATTGACTGGAGACCATTGAGGAAACATTAAGGTTGTTTTTGTGTACATATATAAGGCTGTAAATAAAAGAAATGTTTTGTTACGCTACTCTCTTATTTGATCGGTCTGGATCAAGATTTTACAACGCCAACCTTCTGAAAGTCGGTCATAAGTTTTCTCTGGAGAAGGGAAGTACTATTGGACGGGTTGTAGGGAATGTAGCGTGGGATGGAATGGATTGTTATATAATCTAGTAAAACAGCAATTAGCTAGATTTTGATAAATTCGTAAAAGGAATGGATATTGAGATATTTCTTGATTTATGTAGAAGCTTTGGTTTATATAAGAAAATTGATTTTTTGTGCCTCTCTTTTGAGGAGTTCATAAAGGCTTGTTTTTACTTCTCAGTATTTTTTTATATAATTAATATATGATCCATTCTAAATTTGTCATTCATCAACAATTCTGATGATAAATATTCATGAAATTTCAGTCGAAGTGGTTTTCGATAGCCTTGCGTAGTTGTGCACGAAACGATTCCAACCAACATTTGGAAGTTTATAAGAATAAATCAGGATTCGAAATGGCAAGTGTTGAGGTTTGTTTGTTTATTTATTTCTTACTTTTAGTTCAGTTTTTGAGACTGTGTTCATGTTCACAGACAGATAAATGTGTTCTCCGCATTAAAGAAGACCTGAAATGTGGAAACTAAATATATCGTTTTTCTCTATGGGATGGTACATAGAATGATTAGTTGTTGTTACGCCTCTATATTCCGAGAATAATCTCAGCTCACACTATTGATAAATGTGAAAATCTTTTCCCTATATTTTTCCTCTCATCCCTTTTTGAACGAAATAAACGCATCCTTACGCATGCGCAAAAGTGCGGAGAGCTTTTGAATTCGAGAACGAGCAGTATATTTTGACAACAATAATTATTTATATAATAAGTCAACTTGTAGTTCTGGAAGGAAATCGTTTTCTAGAATCGCGTCATTTCTTATTTAGTAGAAAAGCAAAAAGTCAAAAATCAGAAAAACTGCGTCATTAGGAAATATTATATCCTTCCCTAAAAGTCTCCCAACTTCTCAAATAATTCCACGCCATCGATTCAGAAAACCGTTTACAAGACAATTCAATTTTTGTGCCTATTTATAACTTAAACTCAGTCATTTGCTTGCCTCTATCGAACGGAAGGAATATTGTTGCTTCGGATCGACTACCAATCGATTATCGTTAGACACATAAGGATAATGTAGGTCTGGAGTTGTCAATAAAATAGTTCCCAGATAATACTAAGTTAGCTGCTTTCAAATACGACAGAAGTTTTTTAGAAAGGAAATGATTTCGCTCTTAGTAATTAATAAGATTTTTCAATTTTTGAAGAAAAGCAATTTATGGACATAAAGATAAATACATCCATTATCGATTTTTATTTCTTGTGATCTTCGTGCATATGAAGTAAATAAAGAACTGTAATAGTCAAAAATTTCGACTTCGAGATTTTGATAATTCTCAACAGTTTATTCCGATTCGTAATGTGTTCACTTTATATACGCTAGAAAAAAGTGGGTTTTGTATAATTTGGGCGGGGGAGTTCAAATTCATATAGATATTCCTGGAAATGAAGAGGTAGATTCGATAAGGAAGGTAAAATATGCAACTCCCTTTCTGAGCAAAGGATTTCCTTTTTGTGATGTTAAGTAATCCTTTATCCGTCGCACTTTTTTTCTACCTGGCAAGAGACTTGTGGTCTGCAGAGGCAGAATATATTTCATGCTGTCACACTTATCATTTGTTTGTACCTGTGTTTCCTATAAGTGAGATGGGTATTAAAATGACTCGTCTACATGTAGGACCTACTCACTTCACCTACAAACTATACCTATTTTTTTGACAAAACTACACCTATGTGTTGCATGTGTCAGCTTAAATTTACTTCATATCTTAATTGAATGTCCTTCTTTAAATCGTTATCATTATCATTCTTGCGTCGTCTTCTTAAGCTGTACTAGCTCTGGTGGGTGAAGAAAACCATCAAAATATTTTTTACTCTTTAAAAGACATTGCTTTTTATACTTGTATTTATCATTGCTGACTTCTGTTTGTGTTTAACGTTTTTACATTGATTTTACATTCATTCTCAAACATACATTCATTATCATTACATATATTCATTCTCTCTCACCTCTTCCGTGGCTACCATTTTCGCATCAGTATTTCACTTGAAGAGAGTAACATTTATAACCCATTGGTTGGTAAAAGTTTGCTTGGTAATGTGGGCCTTTCCCTTGAGAAAAAGGCTTAACTAGATAATATGGAATGAATGAAACGTTTAATAAGGTGCCATTAAAAAACTGAAATCAATATTCTTCCTGATTGTAAAAAAACTAATTATTTGTATTTAATACATTTTATAATTTTAGAAGAGAGAGGAAAGGAAATATATCAGTATTTATTTAAATTTTCACGAAGCAAAAGTTATTTTTTTATTTTTGTACGTTTTATTAATATTTGAAAACTGTTTATTTGAAGCTTTCGTTTCAATAAAAGTAATTGCCTCTTTCGAATCTACTTGAACAAAGAAAATATCAACTGACGACATCAGTAGCAGCATCCAGAATCTAGATGACTATGTGGTGGAACCAGACCGGAACGGAATCTCATAAGAGTGGATATCACCATTTTAGTCTTGTCATCCTATGATAACGCCACTACATTTTGCAACATTCAATTTCGGCGTTATGAAAGATTAAGATACGAAAAAATTAGCTAAATAAAGATAGTTTGTATTTGTAAAGAGATTGCAAAATGCAATAATTAATGCTCTTTTAGCCAAACGAATAAAAATTTCTCTAAAATCACTCACAATCGCAATTAACGAGCTATTTCTCGGCACTTTTTGAAGTGATTTCCAATTCTGATGATTTAATAAAATAATTAATGAAAATTCAAAGTGATATCGTGTTTAAGAATCAAATATCGTGAAAGCAAGAAAAATGGTAAAAGTTTCATGTATAACCTAATCCCGAGGGAATGACATTTTACGGTCTCAAAGATCCCATAATTTAACCAATCATAATAGAATTATCAATACTCTAATACTTTCGAAAGAAAGAAAAGAATTTCTGAGGAAAATAACATATTCCATTATCATGTAATGAAAATGAACCGTAAGCAAAAGAGAGCGATCTTTTCCAATTATTTTAATAAACATTTCTACTCAATGATTCAAAGATTATCATCGTCCGTTATAAACACTATTACATAAAAGTTGTTCTGCTGTATTAAATGCATTTAGTACAAGTAAAGGCACTTTTCATGTATTTTTTTTTCTTGTTTTTCTGTCTGTCACAATCCTCAATTCCCGGTTTTATGGAATGATTGCTCAAGAAATGCCATTCTTTCGTAATTAAATATCCATATCAGATCCTTTTTAAAATTAAATCTTCGTTTACTGTGGTTTATTCCTTTTAACAGGAAATTGTGTTATTTGCATTATAGGACGAACGCATCTCTAATCTGTGAGCACGCATATTGCTTGGAAGATGTTAAATTTTAAAAACTGTTAGTTTTGATATTCACGTACAAACAGCAGATAAATGTATTTTAGGCGATAAGTAAGTAATAGATAAATGTGTTTCTCATCAGAAAAATCAAATGAAAAAAATGTTAAATTCCACGTCATACAAAATTGTTTATATCTATATATGGATAATTTTTTAAAAAATTATTATTTTTTATCATTTTATCTGGAATCACAGGAGAGTGTTCTTCAGGAATCTAATGCACATCCTTTTATAACTATTCTATTCTCTACAGTCAAATGTTTTTCTTGCTTTCATTTTAATTCAAATATGTTGTACTGGGCCAAAGGATTGTAAACCCAGAAGCTGTAAACCCAGACGAGAATTTTACATTAAACATCAAGATTTAAATTTTTTTGTCAGTATGATTATAGCTACAAATATTCTAAACACTCCTTGATTTTTTTTTCATAATCATATTGTGCGCAGAATAAAAGCATGAGATCTTAACAAATCAACAATCAGCGAATAAGAAGCTTAATGAATATTTACGAAATCTTTTCTTCGTGATGTCCATTTCTTTGTCGTGTCATTCTTACCAAATCACTCTATTAAGTTCCTGTTCCAATCCACCACATATTTGATTAAAAAAAATTAATATTCTAAATTTTAGTACACTGAAAATCTTTTTTCATAAAAGTTTTATTTCTATTTTTTAGTGAATGAAAACTTAATAATAAATTTTAAGGAATATTGTTATTTTTTTCTTCAAGTTCATTACCCAAATGCGTTATTTGCAAAGAATCAAAATTTAACTAACATTAATCTATTTCTTTATAATTGCATTCCCAAAACAGATAAAGAAATGTTTTATCATTTAAAACACATGAAGTTATACGAATTTTCAGAACTCTATCATATCAGAATATAAGAGGAAAATATCAATTACAAACTTAATATTGAAAACCACAAACGCATGACATTTTAAAAAGTAACTTTAAAACCACACTTTTGTAGCAGTATTAAAAAGAAGTTTATTTATTTTAAAGTAATTTTAAATCTTTAGATTTTAATTTATGATTTATTATTAGAAACTATATAGATTTATTTTCTGAAATTCTCTGCTAAATAACGCCAATCTTAAAATCTCGTTAAATAAATTTATAGATTGCCAATGAATTTACGAAAATATCAAAGTGCAGTGGCATCGAAAATACACAGGTTTTAAAAATTTCACAATTCCAGAAGAAATAAATGCGAAATCGATTACGAAATTGTTCTTTTAGATACAAAAAGCAAGCCAGGTTAAATAAAGAGTGTATAAAAATGTTATAAAATTGATATAGCAATTGTTCAGTAATTTCTTGGTTGATTTATTCACTTATAGAAAAGTAACGCGGCATCTTGAGAAAAGATAGGTCGCGCAAAAATATTGATTCCATTCACAGATCCTCGATGTCTTATTTCAATTCCAAACTTTTTTAAAAATGCAATTTTTTAAAGTCTTTTAGAGAAACGGGCTCTTTCAGCAAAAGAAAAGCGAGTAGGAACGATCCTTTTGGTTGGTCTCTTTTATTTGAATGTATCGCACTATTTCGCATGAAAGCTTCGTTTCAACAAAATAGTTTTTTTTTTCTCCGATGAAAAATGAATTGTAAAGAAACGTTACGAACATCTGTAGCACTGTTTGTTTGAAAAGAGAATTGTAACAAAAAATAGTCTTTTGATGTTACTAATAAGATGTTGTTAGTAGTTTGTTGAGAATTAAGCGTTATGAATATATAAAGCTATTTTTGGTGCAAATGTACAAACTTTTCGAAAAACTAAGAATGCCTTACATAATTTACCCTAATTTTTCAGGCAGAAAAAAACGCCAAAATGAAAGAAAATAATTTTTCTAAGCATTGATGTTGACATAATTATTTAAGAAACGCTCAAATGTCTCGGTATTTAGACATTTTTAAGCAAGAAGTGTGTTAGTACAAACAGAATTTTCCAACTGATGTTTGCTTGCTTATCGATTCGCTAGTATTTCGAAATTGAATATTTTAATACATTTAGAATACTAATTGAGTAAACGAATTAATTAATTTGAATTTTATTTCCATACATATTTTTGACAAATGCTTGTAAACATGAGAAAATTTGATTTCAAATATATTCAATTAAATTATACAAATAATAGTACAAATAAAAGATTTAAAAGGGCAAAAAAAAAAGGATTCTTCGTTTTAGGTGAGTGTGTTTTTAAAAGCTATCATTAAATTTATTTGTGTTTATGTTCTTCCATTATCAGTCAACTACTTTTAGAGGTAAACGATTCAATTAATAGATCGAGCCGTTTCATATTCAGCTCTCAATTTTAGTGATGAGGGCACCATCCTGATTAAAAACAGTCTTCACTCTCGTAAATGTAAGGCGTTGATGCAAATAAATAGCTTGGAACTCTCCTTTATTTTATTTTTTTTGTAGCGAATATTTTCAAAACACCCTGTTATGAAAAATTTAAATATTCCATCTAATGGCCGGTATTTCAGTGGCTCCGGTCATTTGGCTTCAATTTCTTGGCTGTTGAAAAAGCTTCTTTTTCCCCGTCAATAAATGGAATTACTGTTAGCGCAAATAGAAAATTCCGACCATCAACCATTAAACAGAAAAGGAATGCAGCTGTGTCGAATTCCAATTAACTGATAACGCTAGACTTACAAGAAAACAAAATATTTGTTTATATTAAAAATATTCCATAAATAGTATAAAAATATTTCAAATGCGCATTTTAGCAAAACTGGTCAAGAATCATATTATATATATTATCTAATCGCCCATGCATTTTACATACTACTTCAGTTTTCTGGGCGAGGAAGAGACCACACATCTTAAATAATATCTTTATTATTCTTTTCTTTACAGGTTTTTCTGCCATCCTACTTATCTGTAGATGTGAGAATCATGGAAAAGAAATTAGCATATAAAAATAGTATTAAATACTAGTAGTATAAAGAATTATTTCAAGACAGATTAATATTATTAATCACATTATGCAAAAGTCTTTCTACACAGAATGCAATGCTGCTGCAATGAAATAATATTATGCTAAGATGCGCTGAAAATGTTATTTTTCTTATATACGGAGTATCCACAAATAAACGAACCTATTTTATAGTTGTCAACAGACGAATCTATTCTACAGAAATTTAGGAAATTTTCCATAAGACATAATAAAGGATAGGAATTTTCCTTGAGCAAATAAAAAAAATCAAATAGTTCAAAAATTTCGGTGCCAAAAACGCATTGTTAAATGAATTCCATAGTTAGCATGTTTTTACAATAGTTTACAATTTTATTTCAATATAGCAATCATGTACAGCTGCCACCTGGAATCGTAAAGCAACATGATCCTCGGTTGGCCGCAGTTTGGAAATGTTGCAAACATATGGTGGAACATTGTTTTGGAAATGTTGCATATATTCAAGATTCAATTAAAAGTTCTTGCATTGTAGAAACTTATCAGATGTTTCAAATGCTCTCAAAGCTAAAAGTAGTATGGATTCAGATTTGGGAATCAGAGAGACGACAGATTACGAAAATGGAGGCTGAGGACTGCCATTACTACTACAGTAATTAGAATATTCACTACTAATGAGAGAATGATATATATATATATATAATTATATATGTATATGAAGATATATATATATATATATATATCCTCTAAAGGGGAAGGAATGGGATTCAAAGGTTTTACACCATAAATTCTGAATTAATCATTTCACAATTTTTTTTTACAATCTTAAAATAAAAAAAGGCTTTTTATTTGCATAAGCTTCATTTTTATTCAACTATTTCATTAACTTTAATAAATTTTTCAAAATTAATTTAAATAAAGTTTCTTTTTGAATTGAAATAGTGAGACTATTTTTGTTTAATGACATCTATGGATCGCGCCTTTTTACTCATATTGAAGCTAACTTACTTTCGGCCTACATTTTTATATGTTCTTTTGTTACGTAGTTTTTTAATTAAACTTATTACACAGTTTCTATTGATGCTTGCGTGAAGCAATTCATTTTGAAACGCTGTCCTTTAAAATTACTGCAATTTATTTAACTGTATCATCTAATTTTTGTCATATTCTAGCATTTTAAAGTTTTAATGCGCTCACTTATATCCATATCAGAGTTCCTAAAAGCCTGTGAATGCCGATAATAAAATCTGTAGCAAAACGAAAATACTTCCACTATAAATAAATAAAACAGCCAAAATATTTCCGAAATGCGCGATGGCCTTCGTAATACTCACATTGCATCTTACTTCGTAAAAAGAATTTAGTGGCGAGTTTTGCAAATTTTGTAATTGTTGGAATTCAGGTTTAGTATCATTTTAAAACATTTTATTACCATAATCATTCGATATGAAATTCATTTCATTTATTCCAATAATTCCGGAAAATTGTTCAAGATCTGTCAAGCCATTAAAAATCTCTCAGTTCCAGAGAAATACTTCATTTTTTTGACAGAAAATTTCTATCTCCATCCATTTTTAAAAAAATTGCCCATCAAATCTCCATGACTTATTCATAGAATACTTAAAAATCCTAATTAGAACAAAATTAAACCGAAAGATCGTATTAGTTTCGATTTTAGAAAAATCAAATATTTTTTGGGATGAAAAAGCGAATTCCTTCACAAAACCGAAGTCATGAAGTCGAACCCACGCTCTGAAGGGTAATTAAAGATATTATCATATATTTTCAAAACCTTTCATTTCCTGTTGCGTACCAAATTTATCAAAAAAAAAAAGAATTAAGGAACTTTAGAAGATATTACTTTTTTCTCTCTCTTAATCCATGTCAAAAAGAAGAGAGAGGACATAAAAACAAGCCCAATTACACATTACCCGGTCGATTGACACCCCAACCCTACGAAAGAAATCTTTAAATTGACAACCCTTAATGTTCTTTCTGAACCAAAAGAGTGGCATTGACCGTATTCTCTTGCATATCCAACTCAGAGAAGAAACCTGAATTAAAAAAACTAAAACTAGAATAAATCTATCTTACTCACCAATAAATACAGTCATTCAAAACTTTTCTCAAAAAAAGAAAATAGAAAAATTGACTTCAGGGAGCGCAATCCGTAAAATTTTCTTTGATCACTGAAATAATTTTGAGTATCCAAACTTGACATTAAGATTTGGCATTCTTTTCTGTTAAAGAGATATCCCTTTCTGTAAGTGCATTAAAAGAACTATTAGATATCTCAAATCAAAAAGCCTTTAGGTTTATAAATTTAAATATTATATTCTATAAATTCCAAGTTTATCCCAAGGTCAATCATATGCAGTCAACTTCTAAAGTAGAAATTCATATCTTTTTATGTTTACGCCAAACAATGACATTAATTCTTTTTTATCTTGATAATTTAGAGTAATAATTAACTATAAATTTGAGATTTAAGCATTTATTATGTTGAATATAGAAAATTGTACATTTAGAAATGTTTGTTTTTTCTTTTAGAACAAAGAGACATAGGAAAGTCGGTGATCCAGCGGATAGTATAGAATATATTATATAAGCTTTCTAAGAAATTTTCTAAAACGATGGGCATCAAAATAATCGCTTTCTGTAATGATTTATAATTTCTTATGTCAACAGATTGTTAATTATATGCCTTCCTTAAACGCATCGCAATATTTATGCGTAATACTAAATCTCGATTAGCCTGAATCTCACATACGGGCACATCTGCAAAACTTCAGGATAATAATGTATTTTAAACACTTTTGTTTTGGAGTTTAAATCAGGGAGCGGTAATGCTCCTCAGCTATTTAAATCGCTCGAAATCAAATTATAAATTCTTTCCAAAATAATTGTCCTACTTTCGGCGATTTGATGAAATAACTTGAGAAATTTTATATATTCTCAGTCAGATTTAAGAATTTGATATCAAAGGAAAAAACAAAACTGATCGCAGTTTCAGATGAAACGCAGTTGCCAGTGAACGATATTTCACTGTCTCCTAGATCACACAATCGAACCAATCTTTTCAGAATCCCGAATATCATAAAGTTTTCGAATAAGAAAAAAATGGTTTGAATTAATAAATTATTTCCATTATCATGTGATGGAAATCTGAAAAAAAAAAAAGGATTTTCGCAAGTTTCCAATTAACTCGTTAAATATTTATCCCCATTCTTGAACAGAATATTAGCCGAGTATAACAGAATATTCTTTATAACTAGTTACCAAATGTTTTATTATACCAGAGGAGGTTCTGAAGCTGCAGAATATATCAAGGACTGACAAGAGAAATATTCCACTATAAAGCAAGACGTTTAATTTATAGAATATATTTTTCAATCGTAATTATGATAAGAAGTATCTCAATCATTCAAAGAACTTGTTACGTCAAATGATCTCATCAGCTGTGGATTTCCAACTAGACAATCATCTCGGACCTCTAGGCTGACATGGGGCCACAAGTGGGTCAATAAAAAGATACTGTTAGGCTATTAATCAAATTAATAAATTTGTAAAATATAAAATTCTATAAATTATAAAAAATATTATGATTAATATTAATATTTTATTAAATATAATTAATCAGGATTCTATTTGTTTCAGTATATTCATTTAGTTATTAGGGAATTTATAAACACCGCACCACAGCTTCATTAATGTTGTGCATAAACTTGGATGCGGGTAGTCATAAGATTTAAGATAAATCCATAAAAATTAAGATAAATCGATAAAAATTATATTTTTACATAATTATTGACATAAAATAAATCAGGGATATGTTAAAACACAGACCAACGTATTCAAATTAGTAATTGATAAATAACTAAATTGATCAGTGCGTTAAGAGAGAGTCCTCATAAAATATCCCAGTCCGCCAATAAATTCTATTACGAAAAAAAATCATCTTTACAATTTATATTATTTTATCATAAATCTGAATATTGTCAGTCTGCCCTCAAAATTAAATGTGTATCTATTTAACTTTCCTAAAAAAGAGATGTATTAATGATTCGATTCTTTTCAATTGATGTGCGTTTAAGGAAAATAGAAGGATGGCTGATTCAACCAATCTCAGAAAATACACACACGTGCATTAAATACAGAAGCCAAAAAGGAAGTATCGGATTGAAATGAAGTTTGTTACACAGAATGATACAGATGAGAGATTCTCTTGATCCCAAAATCAAGATACTTAAACAAATGCAATGGGTACAATTAGAGAAATACTGTGCGACTGCAGTAGCGCGTTGTCCAACTCTGCGACTGCAGTAGAGCGCTGTCCAACTCCTGCTGCAATATATGAAACAACACGGATCAGTCTTGTGTGATTAGATGCCATATGTTGTCCCGAAGCAAATGGGCCCACACATTTTGAACAGCTATCTTGAAATCATCTACAGAGTGGCATGGAAACATCTGGCGTTTCAGATGGTCCGATATATGCTCTATAGGAGACAAATCCAGGGGACCAGTCGGCCATTGGAAGAATGAATATGACTTAGGGAAGTCTTGAGCAATTCGAGTTGCATGAGAAGCAGCATTACCTTCCAGGAAAATTGTCCCTGGAAGATCATTTAGGAAAGGACCCACATAGGTTCGAAGAACATCATCAAAATAACGCTGGGCCTCTATGGTTGCACGTACTACAGTTATAGTGGACTTGCTATCATAAGAAATTCCTCAATGACCCTTAGAACATTTCGCCCATGACAACGTGGGACAGCGTACCGTTCATCTGGGGATCTCCACACTCGTACAAGGTTATCACCAGTCTCCAAAACAAACCGGGGTTCATAATTAAACAACACATTTTTTCAATCTGAGGAATTCCATGTCGCTTTGGCTTGGCATTTCTGCAGTCGGAGTAGCGACGTTTCGGTGTTATAGGCAGAACATGAATCGAGTGTTTGGGCTGCAGATTTGCTTCCGCAATGCGTCTGGAAATGGTTTGTGATACCACTGACATCCCTATACCTGATTGCACCGTGGAGAGAGTGACTGTAGGATCCATGGAGCTTACGGCACGATCCACCTGCCTCGTCGTCTTTCTAGTCTCTACAGACCCTGTACACCACTCGTGGGTCCATCTCGTATCCACTGCCATCAACATGTTCAGACGGCGGCATACGATCAACCTTCCAAGCAACTCGGTGCGTCGACCAGCTTGTGGATTTCATGCCAATGATGACGCCGTCCTCAAATTCGCTTAATTGTGAGAAACTTCATCTGACTCGTCTACCTGGCATTCTAACATCGCCACCGACCAGGTGGCAAAGGAAACTGAATTTGCAATTTGGTGAGATAAAGTTCGCAACGATAAATTTTTATCACAATCCATCCTTTTTTTATTGATTTCCAAAATTCAGTCGTCCGTTTGGGACACCCAGGAAACAAAAAATCCATTTTTATTAATGTTAAATATAAAAACTGAATTTCTTATCAAACATTTTGATGGTCCAAACAGAAACTTTAAAGAGCGAAATAAAGTGAGAAATACTTTAAGCAAATGAATAATCTAAAAAAATTTCTGTCATTTTTGTAATTCCTTTCTTTATCTCATTCTTTTTCTCCACGTCCCGCTTTAGCGTGTTAGTTTCAAAACTCAGCCTTTTTTATATATATTTATAAATATAATATAATATGTAATTATAATTTAATATAAAATTCTTATTATATATTAAAAATTTTCTGTATACTTAATGCAGAAATATAAATATGTACTTACAATTCTATTTATAATTATTATTTTCTACATTTTAAAATTTGATATATTTCATAAGTGATTATCATAAGTATAATGGGATCGTAAAATCAAATTTTGTTTAAATTCACCTCGATGTCACCACGCATATGGGGGCAACAAAACCATTTGATTAACTAAAATTTTTAATCAGTTGAATCATTAACATCATGTTATTTAATGCATCTGAAGGATGATAGGAGGAACTTCGATATTTTCAACAGTAGCTAAATGGTGAAAAAGATATCCGGACCTCATCATTTCTAGAAACTTCTACGTTACAGCAACAACAACAAAAACCTCTGTGATAGTGCATTGTTAATGACAACAGGTGAATATACAAAATTTGAGAATTTTAGGAGAGTAAAAAGTGTGTGAAAAATCAATAGTAAAATTCCTAAAGCATAAAATTTCTAAAGTTAAAAAAAGGAAGTAAAAAAAGAGTGAAAGGGGGTGGTGGACTGCAGTATTTCTTTGCTTGAATTTAGCGCATAAAAATTAATATATCTGTTCAAAGGTGCAAAAAATGGTAAGTGCAGACGGATAAGTTTGTGAACAGTGACGATGCCATTCAAGTCGTCACTGTTAAAAAACTTTCGACATTTTATTCCGATTCTATGCTGTTAAAATAGGCAAGATTCTTTGAAAAGATTCTGAGAAGTGCCACCTCTTCAGCAGTGAAAGGCGGCGACGCCATTTTGGATTCCATCTTCTGTTTGAACTTCAACGGCAGAGTTTTCAATAGCAACTCTGTTCTTTGAAAAAAATTACAACACTAAAGCAAAAAAAAAAAAAAGGGTAAAAAGAAGTGTTTTAGAAGGAATTTCGACTTTCTCCACCCCACCGCTCACAAAAATACTACTTTCCTCTTGCATTTGTTACGTTCGCTTGGTCCTAATAAAGTCTTGTATATATAAAGTTATCATTCATGTAAATAGTTAAATACACAGATCAAAAACAAAGCGCTGAAAAACGAAGAGCATTTCAAACGTATTTTAGAAGACAGCAGAAAAGTGAAGTGGTAGCTATTTTCGTGGAACCGGCCATTTGCGTTTCTAAGCAGAAGATACGAAAACCATAAAATCTTCTATGGATAACGAGAAAAAAGTAGCACTACGGATTTCGTGTTTGTTTATTTAGCTGTAGTGAAGTTCTTTAGCTTTCAAAAGTCGCCGATGAAATTTTGAATAATGCATGAATTTTCGCTATTGATCGCATTTTTACTCCCTTCTTTGTAATCGACGAAAAAAATTCGATCTCAAGTTTCTGATGAATCTGTGCACTTCAGACCTCCTTGGGCCTATTTTTGAATTATGTTTGTCTCTGAACAGAGAGTTCAAATAGTGAAATCTTTGCATGAAAAGTGAAATCTTTGCATCAAAACTGTAGACTTCTGCCAAAATTCAGACGACCTCCCTATCAAAAGCTCTGTTCACGTGCGCGTCCCGTTGCATGTGAATGCGAATAATGAGAGAAACTAGATAGATGAAATGAGGTACCGATTTCATTGGCAGTTTTGTAGATGTGCAAATGTACTAGATTTGCAATTAAATCTATTGAAACGTTGTATAGGAGTAAACGCATTTATGAAGGTGATGGGCAGGAAACTCAATAAACTAATTAGATGAAATTTGGCATTTTGTCTTGAGGCATTTGTCAGTCTGAAATTTTAGAAGCGGAGAAAAAGTACGAAAATGGCACTGAATCTTTTGCATTTGAAGCTGAACATAGAAATACTCTCTATAAAAACAAACGAAAGTTCTGAAGGAGAATATTGACAGTGATAAATTTGTATCCAAAGAATAAGCAATGATTTAAAGAATAAAAATTTTCACTTCTTGTATTAATATGATAAATTTAGTTTTTGTTGCCATTCTAGCATTTTTGAAATTTATAGAATCTCTATCGTAATCTGTTGTTTTTATTTTGCGTTTCTCATGTTATCTGCTAAATTTTTAATATTATTTTATTATTTGTCTGTGTTCCTAATTGCGGAGATATGCTTGAATTAAATTCTTTCATGTCTGTTACGCTGATATATTAAACCACTATAAACCATTTTCGTGAGTGGATCGCCATAAAAAAAGTAAAAGGAAATTGTTTATTAAAATATTATAAATAGAAAAGATTCTATATGATCTAAATTAATACCAACTTCTATAAGCGATCACCGAAGGAGTGTTCTTTTAGAATATCGTTTCAAATTTATAAAGACATAATAACCTCTGTTTCATTAGATGGATTTCGGAGTCACAAATAGAAAGGAAGGTGGAGCTACCAAAATAAAAGGAGTATTCAAAGCAAGAAGAGATTTCAATAACTTCATTTGAGTAAAATAAAAAGATCTACCCTTTGTTTCCTGGGACTTTTTGATTAGTCCACGATTTTTTTTATATTATATTATGCGCTATCGCTGAGCAAATGAAAATAATTATTATTTTAAAATCCACCATTGTGATTGCTTCTAATTCTTCTAATTTTTTTATTTTTTTGTTCTATATTTTATATATATATATATACAAAAGTATAAAAATCAAGTGAATAGGAAAAACAAATAAACCAAATAAAATGTGTGTGTGTTGTGTGTGTGTGTGTGTGTGTGTATGTGTGTATGTGTGTGTGTGTGTGTGTGTGTGTGTGTGTGTGTGTGTGTGTGTGT